>PVKS010043494.1:0-14843 GCA_004027875.1 Aplodontia rufa | reverse complement strand
TATTCATTATAGGATGATGTATGCTTGTTTAGAAAATTAGTAAAAATTGAAGGAAAATAAATTATTCATATTCTCACCACATAAATCATTTGGTTAATTTTCTTCTACTCTTGTCTTGGGCATAGATTTTTTGTTTTTTGGTTTTCTTTCCTCTTTCTTTGTCTGTCTCTTTGACATATTTAATGTTTATATTTAACTGAACTTCCAAATCTGAGAAAAACACTTTCTGAGGAAAAAGGGCTTTCAGAGGAAATTCTTTTCTTTGTTGCTGAGTAGCATTCATGATGGACAGCCTTTACATTTATAAATTATCATGAATATTTTAATAGCCAAGCGATGAAGGCAAATGTTGCTGGAAAGACATTGGGATTTGTTTATATCTTTTTCCCCAAGAAAAAAAGAGGAACTGGCTTTCATATGATAATTTTCTGTGATTTTTTCCTTTTTTTCCCCTTTGAACCCCGATCTTATATTATATCTGTATATAGGATTTGCTGCTGTGGAGAATCATTCTTAACTCATGGATATAAATATTATTTTGCATATTTTCATAATTCAGTATATATTTCATTCATGGATTAAATATTATTTTGTTTATCTTCATACTTTTGTGTGTGTGTGTGTGTGTGTATGTGTGGTACTCAGGGTAGAATCCAGAGCCTTGTACATGCTGGGCTTCTATAAATCCTGGTCAGATTTTTTCCCCTAATCTTCATGTAATATCTGTGAAGGTTTTAGTATTAGGAATTTTGGGGGTATTGTGCAGGCTGACAATTCATCACACACTATTCCTAAAATGCATGTCGCAGCCTATTATATAAAGATTGGATCCCCAAATCCTTTTCAGAAGAGCCTTGGCACTCTGGCTCACTGTATGTTTAGCTAACATGACAGAAAAATACATTATTTTTTTGCTCCTGTGAAAGAAAACAAGTGTGAAAATAACGGAAAAGATATATAGCCTAAAACAAAGCAACGTAATTTGCAGTGTGAGTTGCTTAATGCATTATATAGTTATTATCTCATTCAGGCTCTCCAGGTAATGTAATTGCTAATATTAAAAAATCTGTTTTGTTTTGTCACCTCAACAGAACATTTTGCCTTGAGACTTAATTAATGCATTTCTCTCTTAAGCATGTGTTTTAGACACACTGGGTATACCCTTAAATAACCTTTCGGAATACCACACATTTCTGCAGTGTTTGAAGAGGCAGAAAACAACAACAAAAAGAACTTGGTACTCTATGTTCTCTCAGTAACTCATAGAAAATAATTTGGCTAGAATCATCTTTAGTAGAGACAGCTGTCAGTATGGGTTTGCCCTCCTGGATGGAAGCAAAAGGTGCTACGAGGAATATACATAAAGATAGCACCCATGAGGCATTAGGATAAATAAAAGTAGGCAATATTAATGATGCTCATTAGCAGATGTCACTATTTGGGACAAAGTAAATTCCATGCCAAAGTGTTTCATATATTATAGTTTTCAAAACTGTCAACTTCTTGGCTTTGATATATGTCCACATGAATAGTTTTTAATAAATTCCTATAGCCATCTCTTTGCATATACCCTGAAGAATCTTGTGGAATTTCTGGCAGCAATATCACAAAGACCGTTTTCCCTAATAACTGGTGCTTCACTTAGAAAGGTGAAGGCTCAGATCATTACATTCCCACTTATTTGTGTGTAAATATTTGCCTAAGAATTAGTTTAAAAATACTGTATGACCAAGCAGATTCTGTAGTTTAAAGCAATCTTCCACAGGGTGTTGCCTGTATAACTAATAGAATTACATATGCATAAAACTGCTTTTACTGTAGAAGCCAAAATTCAGAATAATAGCTTGTCAAACTGTCATTTGCAAGTGAGATCATAGATTTTATAGTCCAAATTAGGTTGTGTTCTTTTCCTTTTTGTCAGGTCATATTCTAATAACCATATTGTGCACTAAACCCTGTGATTATCCCAACACTTGACAGATGGTAGGCTGTTAATTTGTATGTAAGAGACAGTGATTGCCAATGCCCTAACAGTATTCAACAAAATATGAAATGTCAAAATCCACTTTTGGTTACGTTTTGCTTGACTTCATTTTAGCAAGGTAATGTTAGGCAGAAGAGTTTTAGTAGCTTAGCATATGTTTCATTTTACTATGTTGAATGATTTAACTAACTACTAGAAATACAAAGAATTAAGGAAAAATATTTTTTCTTATTCATGGTCTGTTTTTTTGCTTTCCTGTGGAGAGTGGTTGTTAGTGTGGGGGGTTAATTGGAAGGACTGGATGAAAGCTGGGCATAGACAGGATTTAATTGCTCAGTGTTGATGATAATTATGGTACAATAGTATTTTACACTGAAGTTTAGGGGACAAAATAAAAGTTTAAGCTAAAATCACATTGGCAAATTCACTAAAAAACTATTAGAATGAATAAAAGAGTTCAGCAATGTGGCAAGATACAAGATCAATATACAAAAATCAATTTCATTTCTGTATATCAGCAATGAACATTCTGAAAATCAGATTAAGAAAACAATCTCTTTTATAATAACAATAAAAAGAATAAAATGCCTAGTAGTAAAGTTAATATAAGAAGTTACAAAACTGGCACACAGAAAATGATAAACATTGGGTAAAGATAGAAAAGTAAATAAATAGAAAGCTATCCCATGTTTATGGATCAGAAAACTTAATATTGTTAATATTGAACATTTCCTAAAATGATCAACATATTTATACAATTTCTTTCAAAATCCCAGTGCTACATTTTTTTCCCTAGAAATTGACAACCTGGGGCTGAAGAGGTGGCTCAGCAGTTTCTGCGCTTGCCTGGCAAGCACGAGGACCCGGGTTCAAACCCCAGCACCACGTACACAACTAAGTGTTGGAGCAACTAAGGCCATGTGAAAAACTAAATAAAGTTGTTTCTCTCTTTCTTTGTCTTTCTCACTGTCCCCCTCTCTTAAAAAAAAAAAAAGAAAAAAAGAAAAAAGAAATTGACAACCTGATCCTAAAATGTGTGTGGAACTACAAAGGACCCAGAATAGCTACACAATCTTGAAAAAGAGCATAGTTGAAGGACTCATACTTCCTGATTTTATGACTTCCTACTAACATAGTATCAACAGTGTATAATACTAATATATGAATAGATCAACAGAATGGAATTGAGAGTCCAGAAATATACTCTTCTTTTACGGTCATTTGATTTTGACAAGCGTGTCAAGGTGATTCAATGCAGTGCTGTAGCCATGTGTAAAACAATGAATTTGAATTTGAATCTCAAAATGAATCCTAGACCTAAATGTAAAAGCTAATACTATTACATACCTAGCATAAAACATAGGATCTATCATAATATCTATATTTGGATTATTCCTTTTGCATTGTTTAAGAAAGTCTGAGGGGGAAAATGTTAATTTACGGGTAACTTGCTGAATAGTTTTCATTTTAAATAGACTTAAATATTATATCATAGTATTATTTTTCCTTTTTCTGTGTCACTTTTATAATGATCAGTTTTAGTGGTTGTATGGTTTTTTACATGTTGTATGCCATGAGGTGTTGAAGCACATTGAAAACCTCTATCACAGGGTTAGGTCTCTCAGATACGATAAGAAAAGTATAGGTGACCATTTTATGATCCATAAAGTAAAAATGTAGAGAGTTTGGACTTCATCAAAATTTAAAACTTTTCTATGTCAAATGATAACATCAAAAGGGAAAAGATGTTCCAAAGATGGGAGAAAATCATATATCTGATAAGGGACTTGTATCCAAAATACAAAAAGAACTCTTGCAAATGAATAATAATAATAACCCTCACCAAGTCCAAAATAGGCGAAGCAGCTGAATAGGTGTTGTTCTGAAGATGATATATAAATGTTTAAAAAGTACATAAAAAGATGCTCAGTGTTACTCATTGTTAATGGAATTAAATCAAATGAGATCAAAACCATGATGAGATACCATTTTTTTTACACAATAGAGTGGCTAAAATAAAAAGACAATAATAAGTGTTGGTAAGAATAAAGATAATATATTAGAAACCAGGCATGTTTTGATGGGACTATGAAGTGGAACATTATTTTGGAAAACAATGTGGCAGTTCCCCAGAATGTTAAACATAGTTACTGTATGGTTCAGCAATTCTTCTTTTTCCTAGATATATATCCAAAGAAAGTTAAAAACATATGTCCACACAAAAATTCATACATGAATTCATAGCAGTTTTATCCATTATAATGAAAAAGTAGAAACAACCTAAATGTCTCTCTACAATGAATGGAAAAATAAAGGTGGAATATTGATAACATAAAATATTCAGACATAAAAAGGAATGAAGTACAGATGCAGCATGAATGAACCCCCAAAACATTCTAAATGAAGTCACTCACCACAGGGTATGCTCTACCTGATTCCATTTCTGTGACATGCCCAGAATAGGCAAATGCATACCCAGAGCAGGTTAGTGGATTAATAGAACTGTGGGAAAGTGTAGAGTGACTATTAATGGATATGAGGTTTCTTTGGGATGATGAAAATGTTATAAAATTGACTCTGGCATTGGTTGCAGAACTCTGTGAATATCCTAAGACTGATGAATTGAACAATTTAAATGCTTAATTTTATGGTATGTGTTTTAGTCAGCTTTTTCATTGCTGTGACTGAAAAACCTGAAAAGAACAATTTCAGGAGGAAAAGGTTTATTTAGGGGCTCACGGTTTTAGAGGTTTATGTCCAGAGGCCAGCTACTATCTTCCAGGCTTTAGGTGAGTCTATATATATACAGTGTGGCAGCAGACATGGCTCCAGAGAGCTCAAGGTGTCACACTGGGAAGTAGAGCAGAGAGAAGCTCCACACCAGATACAGAATATATACCCCAAACGCTCAGGCCCCAGTGACCACCTCCTCCCGCCACACCCTACCTGCTTACGGTTGCCAGTTACCCTGTGAGGGGTTTAACTCACTGATTAGGTTAAACCTTTTCTAACCCAATCTTTTCACCTCAACCTTCCCAAATTGTCACATGTGAGCCTTCAGGGGACACTTTACATTCAAACCATAACAGTATGTACTTCTATAAAGCTGTAAAAAAATAAAAAAGCATATTGGTAAAAGAAGAGAAAAGGCAATTCGTGTATTATGGTAACTTTACAATGATTGCCTACACTAGCAATATTATGCTACTTAGAAAAGAATGTGATTTCTCTTTTAAAAAACTCCAAAAACCAGTCTGTTGGAAATTCTTTATAGAATACTAAATAATGATAAGACCAAACAATAGCCAAAGATTTTTCCTGCGTGGCACTATAACCATTTAGAAATACCAAAAACAACCAGTGGGGTTTCATTGCTTGAGCTTGTGTATCTCAAAAACAATCAATACACGTAGCTCATATGTAATATGTAAATACTCTGTATTATATGCCATGGTATTATACTAATGCATCATGCATACTGTGTTAGCTTTCTGTTACTTGACAGACTATCTGAGAAAATCAACTTAAAATGGGAAAAGACTTGTTGTAGCTCATAGTTTCAGAGGTTTTGGTCCATGGTTACTTAACCTCCTTCAGTTTGGGCTTGTAGTGAGCCATAGCATCATGATGGGGAACATGTGTTAGATCAAAGCCTCCCAGAGGTTTTACCACCTCCCAAAAGTTCCATTTGTACCCTCCCCGATTGCATCAAAGTCTGGGGACCATGCCTGCAACATGTGAGCTTTTGGGGGATATTTAAGATCCAAACCACAACATGTATGTATACCTGCATGTACCATGCATGAACATTAGAAACCTGTACCAAATTGGTCTCATGACTGCTTTCTCCTTTCCAATAATTCTTCCCAAGGATTATGTAACATTCTTATTTTTCACTGTTAGTTGGCTAGATGATTTCTATCAATGAAACGTAATTTTAAAAATAGAATGACTTCTTGCCATAATGTTTTACAGTTTAAAAACAGTTAAGATCTTTTCCATCAAACTTGGTTAGGCTATCATTAATTTTTTTAATTTTGTGGGCAGTGAAAGGCAATACTACAGTACAGTTGAGAAACAAAAATGAAATTTATTAAAGTTAGAAAAAATTCCTTGGGGTGGGTAAAGACACACAATTTTAAAATGCATTCTAAGGCATATATTATTGATCTAAGGCATATATTATTGGAAAAAAGCTTGAGTTTACATTAAAAAAAAAGTCTTTTAAGAGGTGAATATTTTGCCTTTTTTTGGTCATGCTTCAGAGATTTAATTTTTCCCCCTAAAGTATGGTCTTAAAGGCTGACAGTCTAATTTTAAATGTTAATAATTACTCCTGGTATATTTGGATCATTCCTTTTGCATGGTTTAAGAAAGTCTTAGGGGGAAAATGTTAGTTTACAGGTAACTTGCAGAACAGTTTTAATTTTAAATAGACTTAAATATTATATCATAGTATTATTTTTCCTTTTTCTGTGTCACTTTATAATGATCGGTTTTAGTGGTTGTATGTTTTTTTACACATTGTATGCCATGAGGTATTTAAGCACATTGAAAGAATTTTAGAGATTAGCTGAATCATCTCCAGTCCTCATTTCACAGAGGAGGTAAGATGATCCCAGCCAGTTAGGGGTGTGAAGTAGAGTCCAGGTATCTTTTGCCCAATTCAGTGATTAGACTCACATTCAAACACATCTTCGACTTGATTCAGTTTGCATACGGTTCTCAGGAGCACATCTGGGTTCTAAAATGATGCATAATCACATTGTTTTTAGGTATTGGAGGGAAAAACATAAAAAGTGGAATTTTAGTATGAAAGCTTACTTTGACTCAGCTGCCTAAACTTTTAGTATCAGGGAGAAAAAGGAGATGGAGTGCAGCCAGGTATTTCCTGCACTTAAGTGTAAAACCAAAATGGGAAAAAAGATATAATCAGAACCCACCACCCTCCTATTTCAGCCCAGCATGTAATTCTCATTTTTTTAAAAGTTTTTTAAGAGGAGCATTTTAGGATAATATCTCCATGAGCCATTTCCACAAAAAGCAAGTGAAGCTTGACTCCTCCTGAGAAATTGCTTTGCAATTGTGAAGGTGCAGAGAGAGCCCTGGATCCTGAGGGGTGTGTGTGTGTGAATGAGCTGATCTGGATGAGACCTGAATAGTAAATGAGAACTTGCTGTGGAGCTGGGTAGTACTAGAGTCATCATGGAGATTCAGTTACCAAGCCTGAAGCCCTAGGTAACCAACTACTCTATTGCTGGGAGCTGAGAACTTATCAACTGCTTTTGAGAAGTAACAGTGCCATTGCAGTCCTGAGAAAGCTGATCTTCCTTGGGACAGCCAATTGATGAAGCAATAAATGACCTCCCTTTTTAGCCAATTGGTGAAACACAAAGCAGAGATCCCTGGTCCTAGATTTCTGTTTCTTTTCCCCCAGAAACTGAAGAAAGGAATATGAAGCACATCCAACGTGACAGCATCTGTCTTCAGTTTCTGAGAAGTATTATCCCTGCTTCTGTGGAGTGGCTGGGAGAGGGTGCTTGGCATTGACATTCAAATGAACGTATCAAATATCTCTCTGGGCTACAGAATTTCTTTATCTGATTTTGCCACAACAAGTGGCTCCAAGGTGTTTGTCTGTATCACTCTGGGCCTTTTATATTCTGACTGTTGAATGAAGGGAGCTCAGAACTAAGACTTTTCTTTGAAAAGGAGCAGTCCATTATTGGTTTCTTTGAAACTCAGAAGTGAGTACTTTCTACTTGGATAAAGCGCCACAATAGGTGCAAGGAAGCAAAGACAGCCTTATAAATTTCCCTGTGTGCAAGCAGACCTATTGTTGTCTTTATTAAAATTATATCTCCAAGCAGGTGGCTGTGTTCTGAGTGATACCTCCGAGTTGGCTTGAAAGAAATCTTTGGAAACTTCACAGGTTCCCCAAACAGCTTAGGCTGTTCTGAGAAATGTGCAAAGGATTTTACAGTTGCTGTACCGTGCATGCAGGGTGTGTTGGAGAAATTTATTGTCATATTTTAAGACTTGAAACTTTGGCACTTATATTAATAAAGATAAGTGAGCTGGTTGACATCAGTACATGCATTCTGTTTGTTCTTTGTACATGAGTTGCCCTCCCAGAGAGTGCTGTGACCCAGATTCATATGCATCAAGACTTTTGTTAAATAAGAATGACATACACTTATCATTAGAGCTTACTAATTAAAGCAAAAAGTGACATTTCGAAGTAATGATGCTCCCTAGTGTCTCAACATAAAATACTCTCTAGTCTATTTTGAATGAACCTGTATGCTATGCATGTTTAAATGTTATTTTGTTTTGAGCTTGTGTTTTCATTATTTTCAATGGTGGTGATGATCAGCAAGGTGGTATTCCAGATGAATAATGTCTCAGTAAAACCTACCAGGGGCTTCGGGCTTAGATTGTAGTCATATCCAGGGTACCTCCAGGTGTTCTTGCATTCACTCACATAGCATTTGATTGCATGCTTGCTATTTCCTGCCTCTCTGCTAGACACTCAGGATGCATTGGTTACTAAGGACACAGACGGTCCTGCCCTCAAGGAGCTTACCACCTCTCTTTGATTCCAATCAAACCTGGTTTTTTTTTTTTAATATTTCCTCTTTTGCATTGTGGGAGAGTAAAATATCCCACACCAAATGTATTTCTTAGGCATATTTCTCATTGGTTATTCAGAGAAATTGCAGACCTCTGCAGACAAGGGAATAACTCGGAAAAGCTGTCCTTTTGTAATAAGAAATTCATATCTACTTTCCATAGTGATAGCAGGCACTGACTTTTCACCCTGTCCCCTTTTGCCTTGGAAAGGTATTTCCACAGGAAAAAGAGCTTGAGGGTCTGGTTTGTGGCTCAGACAGAGATTACCACAGGTGGCTTTTACCTGGGAGAATTCATCAGAATAATAAGGCAAGTCTTGTGCACTGTGCACATCCTCCTGCCCAGCCATCTGTGGACTATGCCACTGCTCTTCCTGCCAGAAGGCCAGCCCCTGCCCCTTGGTTAAGACCCACACAAGGTTCAGTCATCTTGCTTCTCTTTGTGTCTCAGACTTGGTTGCTTCCTGGTCATGTAATAAGATATATATGTTCTTTGTTCTGTTATCTATTGTCAGTTTTTTTAAAAAATAAACTAACCTTTAGAAGCTTCAGAGGGTAAAGAGTAAATTCTGAACTTCCCAGTAGCATCAATAGTAGTAGAAAGGTCAGTTGTATATATCCCTCACCAGTTACCGCAAAGTTTAGATGTTCTTAGTTGATAGTGAGTCTCCATATCAATGCTCTATTTTTTTCTTTTATTCACATCTTTGTCAGCTAAATTCGGATTGTAAATTCATGATCTTGAGCTGTGCCTAGTGCCCCACCTCTCTGATTGGTACACTGTTGATACTTTCTAAATCATCATTCTCTGCTCTGCATTCCACAGCACTGATCACCGAGACCTATTGTTTACATTATGAATCAATGCTGCTCTCTCAAATGTCACTGGACCTTGCATTTTGGGGCCTTATGGGGAACTTTGCCAACTAAACCAATTGTCAGTGGCAACAATAACAACCGATCATCGCAATCATTACATCCTGTTGGCTTTTAGCCTTAGAGTAACCAAAAGGTTGACTCCTTCTTTAGCCCTTACCCCACTGGGAAGAGAAGCATGAGCTTTCTGTTTTAATAGAAGCTGTGTGGGGGCTCTCCAGGGAGGTCAAGGTCTGAATGTAGACAAGCAGGGCATGGAGTTTTCAGGAGGAAGACAAAAGTCTTATTACCAAAAAAGAAAAAAAAAAAGACGAAGAGAAAGCAGAGGGTTCTCTTTCTTTACCTCTTCAACTGCCTATGTTCCATCCACACATTTTCTGGATAATAAAAGCAAGAGATTATAGTCATCATCCTTATCATTATGGTAATCATTGATGTTATTTATTAAATACACAGATGCCTAAGATAAGTGCCAATATTATTCAAACTATATGGATGACTAAATAAGTTCAGAGTATTTAGGCAACTTGCTCCAAACCACAGAGCTGATAAATGTCGTGGTCAATATCCATCCCCCACCCCAGGGCTGGCTCCCCCAAGAGTGTTCTTGACCTCTACACTCTGTCACCTCTCATCTTTATTCCTTTTCCTGCCCTTTCTTGAACAAAGAGCAGTTAAAAGCCTTTATCCATGGTAGATGGTGATGAGTTAAATATTCAGGTCGTCTTTGATCTGTGAGCGAACATTGCCATTTTCTAAGTCTTTTTTTCAGATGAATTTTCTAAAAGTGAATTCCAGGCTTTCAAATGACTTTGTGCAGTGATGGTGACTGATTTTAGACTGCTTTTGCTATTCAAATCCACTTAAAGTACCAGCATTCTTAAAGTGATGTGTATCATAAACCCTACTTAGAAGATTATAATGCAATATATACATGAGTCAGGATTCACCATGTGAAAATGAGATTGCTCTTCATGCAATGGCAAAATTTATTGAAGAGTCTATTATGTAGTATCCTGTTATTCAAATTCTTAAAAGAAATTCTGGCTATTTGTTTATTTTTCTGCCTACTTCTACAAAGCACTTGAGGTAGTAACTAATATATTTTATTGTTCATTGAGAACTAAAAATTCAAAGGCAGAATAATTTTATGAAAGAGAATGATGTGAGATCTTGATACTTGTCCTAGAATTGATGTTTCTAAAAACGTGTAATGGCATTTAGACTGTGGAATCAGATAGTTCTGGTGTTGATTCTCTACTTGGCTACTTTCTATGTGGCTGTGGGGCAAGGCTAATAGTTTTAGGTCCCAATTTCTTGATTTCTAAACAGGAATAAAAATAAAAGTTCCTCACCACTGTGAGGGTTACCTGGGAAAATCTTTGTAAAGTACTTAGCACAGTGTCCAGTACCTAGTAGTTGTTCAATAAATGTGATGGTGATGGAGGTGATTTTCATGGTAACAGAAGTGAAATATGGAAGTTAAATATGTGAATCTAATTAGCTGTTCTTGTTGCATGGGTATAGTAGAGCCCACCTTACTCAGCACAGTCATAAACCACCAGTGCTGAAATGTGTCCACACAGATTGTTCAGAGATGACAATTTTTGGTTTGAAATTCTGGAAAGCAAGTGACAGCAGACAGTGTTAGAATAAAAAAAATATCAAGGCAAGGTATTAAAGTTGGGTTTGAATTAAGGGCTCTGCTGCTGTAAGTGCACATGATCTTAGATAATTTTCTTAATCTTTCTGAGCTTCAGTTTCCCATTCTGTGAAATGATGATAGCAGTACCTACCCACCATACTGTTTTGAGGACTTCGTAAGAGAATTATGTAAATGGACTTTGAAGATGATCATGGGAGCTTGGGCTGCTATAACAGAATGAACCATAGCCTGGTGCCTTAAACAGGAAATGTTTATTTCTCAGTTCTGAACATTGGGAGTCCAAATCAAGGTACTGGAAAACCTAATGGTTTGCAGATGGCCATTTTCTCCTTGTGTCCTCTCAACACAAAGAAAAGAGAGCTCTCTGGAGTCCTTTTTTAAGGGTATTAATCCCACCCTCATGACTTAAATATCTCTCAAAGACCCTATCTCATACCATCATGTTGGGGGTTTTCTACATATGCATTTATGGGCCAGCGGGGGACACAATGGCTAACAACTAACAGATATACTGGTTTATACTTCTTGTTTGGGGATTATAATAAACATTTTTTGCTTGTTTTTGTGATACTAGGGATTGAATTCAGGGGCACTTTTATCACTGAACTATATCCTCAGCTATTTTTGTTATTTATTTTGAAACAGGGTCTCACCAAGTTGTTGAGGCTGGCCTTGGACTTGTGATCCTCCTGCTTCAGCTTGCTGAGCCTCTGGGGTTATAGGTTTGTGCTGCTGTACCCTGAAATAAAAAAAATTTTTTTGATGTAGATTTGCAATTTAGGCTTTATTTATGGGCACACTGTTGTGATTTTTCTTTTCTTTTTAAAGTTACAGATCCATCAGTTGACCTCATTTACTTTGAGATGCTAGAGTGTCAGCATAACGCTCTAAAGTGCCATGGTTAATTTCCTCTGGTGACTATTCCTCTTTAGTTATGGGATGCTATGCCCATGTTCCTTCAACTCTGGCAGTGGAGAGGAAGCCCTGGTGTGACAGTGGGGTGTAAATCTACCTAACCAGCTGCTGGATGGGAACTGATGAAGGTATGCCCCAGAGCCAAGCCACATTAGCCTAGTTAGAAGGATATACTGACTTCAAGCCACAGGGCCCAACCGTGAATTGCTGCAGAGCATCGTAGCCTGTGGAATGGCCTGTTGTGCCGCCATTGTTCTTGTCAGTGTCATTGTCATCACCGTTAAGCCTTTATTAAGCACTGGTGTGCGGAGCTCCCTTAGGTGTCATTGCAGGCTGACAGGCAGCTTTGTGTTTTAAAAAAGAGCTGTGCTCATGGCTGTGAGTTGAGAAGACCAGGCTATAATCCAAGGCAGGGCCACATGTGAGGCTGCATGAGGGAAGTAGTAGGTTTTTGTTTGTTCATGTATCAGCTCAGGCATTGTGACCTTCTCTAAGAACTTCTGCTTCTCACCTTTAGGGATGAGAACCTCTGGTGGTCAAGTTTTTATCTTGGCTCCCATGGCTGTTATCTGAGTAGATCACAGATGCACAGCTGACTCAATCTGAGCCAGTCAGATTGTTTTTCTCAGAAGTTTCACCTGGAACTAGGACAGTGTGGACAGACTGCCTGGGTGGGTAAACTTGGGAGGTAGGGTAGTCTTGTCTTCCATTATTTCAGTAATCTTTGGAACAACCTAAAAGTTAGGTTATTTTTTATTCCCATTTTGCAGAGGAAGGAATTTAGTCACAGAGAGGTAAAGTGACTTACCGAAGACCTTATTGTTTGGGAATGGCATAACCAGGTATGAATGCAGGTAGTACGAGCTGGGGCGGGGAGACACTAATATTATGCCAACATGCAGGTTAAAAGACTGTGAGGTGCAGTGAGGAAGGGGACAGAATAAGACTGATTGACAAGAGAATAGCTGCCTTGATTCTGTAGGTTTTTTTTTAACCCCAGGGGCCAGACCTTAGTGACTGCACTTTCTAAACATGGGCTCTGAGAAGTATCTCTATGTTCTTGTAAATAAATTCTCCTTTTGTACTCAAAGTGGTTTCAATGGATGCCTATTACTTGTAAACAAAGGAGTCTTGACTAAGTGACTACACCATCACAGTTTGGTAAAAACAACAGTGAGTCCACCCTTTGGCCTCTGTAGCCCCAGGTATCTTTATTGTAGCTGAAGACACCGTCCAGGCTAGTGGAGGAGAAAGCCTGATAAACCAGTGATCGGAACATAGCGTGATGAGGGCTCTGAAAGAGGTAAGCTTTAGTTGCTATAGGGAATCAGGGAGGCATTTCAGAGAGGGAATAGTTGAACTGTGTTTTGAACAATAAGTAGGATTTATCCATATGAAGAATGGATGGGAAGAAGGATAGTGAGAATAGTGTGTGTGGTGCCCACACCAGATGAAATCTATAGTATATTTTAGAAAAGGCAAGCAATTCAGTGTGATGAGGAAGAAGGAACAAGGAGCAGCAGGATATGCAACTGAATTCTTCACTGGACAATATCTCAAAGTGTCCTTGGTACAAAGCTGCGGAGTTTAGACCTTATCCTGTAAGCAGATCAGTCTTTCCTTCCTTCCTTTGCTCCAACACAAAAGTATTAATAGATTTTCAAAACAGAAAAGATGGCATTCTGAAAACATAAAAAAGACAATTTTAGAAAACAAAGAAACACATGCAGAATCCCAACATCCAATACCACTATTTTAATTTTTATACATTATCTTCCGGTTTTCTTCAAACATGCCTAATTTTGTACTTGGTTGCAATCCATCTACATATCATTTTCACTTCCTGGCAGACCACCCAGGCTTTCCATGTTTCTGTGTTGTCTTGTCCTGATTATGATACCAGCATGAAAATCTTTCATTGGACACAGACTTTTCTGAAAGCCCACATTGCTATAGGCAGTACATTAGGCTCTGGTGAAGCAAAAAAATACAACCTGGAGACTCCTGTCTTTGAGGAACTCACAATCTGGTGTCATGGTTTCTGCTGAAGTATTCAGCCACACATGTTTTAAAGCATGCAGGTTTAATATTATTATTTTATAATAGATGTGTTCCATTCATTGAAGGTTGATTTTGAATCCTTTTCTTCTGTACTCACTGTTCTCCTTTTCCCAACCCACATCAACCAACCCTTGACTAGCAAATAGCTATATCTCCCCATATCTTTGTTTGTGCACTGCTTCTCTGGTCCCTTTTCATGTCTTATGCTCCATGAACTCTGAAAGCCGTTTCATGGTTACCTATGAACAGGCTGCAAATCAAGCTCTTGAGCCCAGTTAATTTGGTTATGAAACATTATCTTCATTGTGGCAATGTCTAGTGGTCATCATTGTAATAATATAAGCCTCCATAGCCTAAACTAATAACACACCAGTTTTATTCCAGGGACGGTGGCATTGCCTAGCAAGCTTCCCCAAGGCTGACCCGAGTGTCTGTGGGGTATGATTACATCTCTGGTTCTTCTTTCTCTGGTCCTCAGAGGATGTAATGTGCGTCATCCTTCCTCCCTCTCTGCTCTTGTGTTAAAGAAAATAGGATGATTGGCCAAAATTGCTCCTTAAATTAAATTTTGCCTCCTATCTCCAGCATGATCATGAGCCTCCAAATTAAAGATGCAGATAATTTTGCAATCAGATTTCCATTTTGGTCTGTAATGAATTTAAAGTCTTTAAATGCCTTAGTTTTCCCCTTTATGATGCTTTTTGTTGAC
>PVKS010043493.1:0-14846 GCA_004027875.1 Aplodontia rufa | reverse complement strand
GAATCATGGACTATGATTCCTCTGACAAGGGTCTCATATCCAGAATCTACAAAATCCTCAAAAATGTCAACTACAAAAACACCAACAGCCCAATTGATAAATGGGCCAAAGAGCTAAATAGAAACTTCTCACCAGAGGACATTGATCAAGCCAATGAATACATGAGAAAGTGCTCTAAATCTCTAGTAATCAGAGAAATTCAAATGAAAACCACATTAAGATATCACCTTATGCCAGTCAGAATGGCAAAGATGAAAAAAATAAACGACAATAGATGCTGGAGGGGCTGTGGAGAGATAGGCACACTAACACACTGTTGGTGGAGCTGCAGACTGGTACAGCCCCTCTGGAAAGCAGTGTGGAGAATCCTCAAAAAACTAGGGATGAGCCCACCATATGACCCTGCTATTCCACTCCTGGGTATCTTTTCAGGGGACTTAGAATCAGCTCATTATAGTGACACAGCAATATCGATGTTCATAGCAGCACAATTTACTATTGCTAGGCTATGGAAACAACCCAGATGTCCCTCACTGGAAGAATGGATCCAAAAACTGTGGTACATTTATATCATGAAATTTTACACAGCAATTAGAAACAATGATATTGCAGCCTTTGAAGGTAAATGGATGGCTATGGAAGAGATCATGCTGAGTAAAATCAGCTTAACCCAGAGATCTAAGGGTCAATTGTCTCCACTCATCTGTGGAGGTTGGGACTAGACCCTGGACAGTGAGAAAGTTGGTCTATTAGCATGTGTTAAATCCAGATAAGATGTAATGTTATACAACCTAATACTTTTTTAGAGATTTTGTGGGAAGGGGAAGGGCGGGATAAGGGAGGGTAATTGGGGGGGCACTCCTGAGGGTAATTGCAATATCCAGAATATATACAGATTTTATATTATTTTGTTAAAAACTTGTATGGTTGTTCAAAAATAAAAAAATAAAAAATAAAAAAAATCTAGATGTTTGAACCATTGTTTTCAGATTGGGGGTGTGGCTTGAAGTCCAACAGTGACCATTGCTCTGGAGGGGGGGTTATTGGAGCTTCTTATGTCTTTGCTTAGTTGGGATGGGGTGCTATTTGGATAGCACAGATCAATGGCTACCAGCCCAATCAGTGAAGTATTGTGAGCCTTTAGGTGCATACACCAGACAGTTTCAACTGAAAAAGTTGCAATGGTGATTAGCACCAATAGGAGTAGTTTTCTTCCATGAGAGCTCTCACAATACACTAAGATAGAAGCAAATACCTGTTTTCAAGAATGACCTTCTGTTCAGCTAGCAGGTCTTCTGTAGGTGGGTAGAAGTAATTTTCTAGAGAGCCAAGGAAGAGATGCAGAAAGGTAGTATGGAACTCATGACTTAAGATAAAGAGCTACAAGGTATTAGCATGGTGTAGGCTATTCAATTAAGAATAAGGAAAAAATAGAAATGGGATGTGAGTGGGATAAAGACTTCGAGTGAGGATGAGAGAGAAGAGAATACAGTTTAGGAATTGATGGAGTACAGGGAAGAAGAGGTTAGTATTGAGCATGGTTCTCTTCGACCCAAGGAGACTGAGGATGAGTTTGTTATCATGAAGAGTTTCCCCTTTCCAACCTTAATGCTGTAGAGACAGCAGTCGAACACAAGAAGACACAGTGACAGTAAAAACAAACCACCTAGATACACAAACAAACAAAAAATATAAAATCCAAGAACACCAATTTCAGTAATAACAAAAAAGGAGTTGGGAAGGTTCGGAATTTTTGCCGCCTAGGTCAATATGTACCTTTGGTGAGTGCGTTCACATTGGGGGAGTGCATTCATAGCTGAATTCTAGCTTGATTCTCTTCCCAGTTGAGCTTGTTGAAAGTAATGAAATCTGGTAAATTCAGGTAGCAGTGGGGTTTGCAGAAGGCCTCCCAATAATTTCTCCTGTAGAGAGGTAGTAAACAATGCCCTCTTCTGCTTTCTTTGAGAGCAGAGTTCAGTGCCACCTGAGATGCAATCTTGGGCAAATTATTTTCTGCCTGATCAAACTCCTGACCCTCTTAAGCCAGGGACCCAGAAGCTGTTTGGAGTTTTGTGGATCCTGGTGTACAGGACCCTTACTGTTCCAAGGAGAGTGGCCAGCCTGAAGTTAGCTTCCTCGGGATTGTTGTTGCCCCACTCTTGGATGTCTTGTAATCTTCAGTGGCTCCAAGAGATGCTGTGTGGGGTTGTCACCATCCCAGCAAGAGAAGACAGGTGTGAAGGAGACAGCAGCCTAACTGGGCCAGTGTGTATGTAGGACTCAATTGTAACCCCTAGGGGGTGTGGAAGCCCAGTCCCACCTGGAGGGCACAGGATCTATGGAGTTTTGGCAATGCACAGAAATCAGGAACTAAAAGTGTGAGATAGCACTGAGTCCAGGCTGTCCCTTTTGTTTGAAGTTCCCTGAGGCTGATGCTAGTCCCTGACTTGTTAGAGAGTTCCAGTCAGTGTCTGAAGTAGCTACAACTAGAGACCACCCTGGGTAAATATGCCCTATTGAGAAGAGTTCTGATCTGCTTGCTCATTAGGGCATGTAAGAAGGTGGGCAGGCAGCCTCCAATTGCATATCCCACAAGCAGGAGAGAGTGTTCCCAGTCCCGCATAGGCCCTGGGCAGACAGCCAGGACATAGAGCAATTGGACCCAATTCTCTGCTCCTCCAGACTGAAGTCCCTAATCCCTGGCATATCCCATGGGTCTGGTTTCACTTTTGAGGAAGGAGTGTCCAGCCCTGCCCTCAGGCAAGTCTCAAGATTGCAGTGCCCCATGGCTTGTTCTCTTGCAGAGATGTAGGGTCCCTAGTTCGTGTGAATTATATCATCCCTAGGGCTGCTGACACCGATGCCACAGACTGTGAGCACAGGATTCTCCTCAGGCATTCACAGCTGTGTCCAAGTTAACTTACTTATGCACTGTTTCCTCCCCTCTAGGATAAATCCCTACCTCTCAGCTGAGAAGCCAGTGGAGATGGGGCAGCATGACTAACAATCTGCTTAAGCTCATTATTATAAAGCTTCTTTCCTTCAATGGTAATGAATTAGGGGAGAGAGTCCCCCCCCCCCACACACACACAGAATGGCTCTATTCCTACAGTTAATGACCACATCCAGTTTCTACTATACAAACTTTTGCTCAGGAGTGCTAGGTGAACACTGCTGCTGGTGTGGGCACCATGTTCCCTGCTGAAAGAACATTTAAATAAAGGGAGATTTTGGAAATGAACAAGCAGAAATCCTGGAAATGAAAGATGTAATAAGTCAAATTAAAAATTCAGTTTAAAGCATCACTAATAGATTAGATGACAGAGAAGATGGATTTCAGGCCTCAAAATGGTATATAATCTTGAAAATACATTTGACAATAAAGGAAAGATGATAAGAGATTATGACTAAAATATTCAGGAAATCTGAGAATATAAAGAGACCAAATTTGAGAACTATTGACATTGAGAATGTTACCAAGATACAAACTGGAGACATTTATGTTCATTGAGATACATGTTTAATAGGTAGAGAACAAGCCTTTGACAAAATTTAGCATGCATTCATGTTTAAAAAAAAGATATTCAAGAGACTAGGAATAGAAGTAACTTCCTTAACATCATTTCCATGTTATTTATGGAAAACTCAAAACCAACATCATACTGAATAGGAAAAACAATCCCCATCAATAAATGACCAAATGAACTAAACATACATTTCTCAAAAGAATAAACAAAAAAGGTCAATAAATACATGAAAAAAATGCTCAACATCATTAGTAATCAGGGGAATACAAATCAAAACTACACTAAGATTCCATGTCACCTTAGTTAGAGTAACCATCAAGAATAAAATAATAATAAATGCTGGTGAGGATGTGGAGAGAAAGGACCACTTATATATATTGTTGATGGGACTGCAAATTAGTAATTAATAATAATACCACTATGAAAATTAGTATGACGATTCCTCAAAAGACTAGGAATTGAACCACCATATGACACAACTATTCCACTTCTCTTCTCAGCATTTATCCAAAAGAACTGAAATCAGCATACTATAGTCATACACACCTTCTAATGTTTGTAGCAGCTCAATTCATGATAGACAAGTTATGGAACCAGTGTAGGTGTCCATCAACAGATTAATGGATAAGGAAAATGTAGTATACATACACTTTGGAGTTCTATTCAGCCATAAAGAAGAATTAAATAATGCTATTTGGTGGTAAATGGATGGAAGTGGAGAACATCATGGTAACTGAAATAAATCAGACTCAGAAAATCAAAAGTTAAATGTTTACCTTCAAAGGTGGAAGCTAGAGAGAAAAAAAAGGGGAAAGATCTTAGGAAAAGAGAAGGGAAATCAAATCAGTAAAGCAGAGGTAGAGGATGAAGGATTGAACTAATTTTCAATCCCATTAACAATGTATGAGTTTATCTTTTTTTTCACATCCTCACTAATATTTATTATTATTCGTATTCTTGATAATTGCCATTCTGACTAGAGTGAGATGAAGTCTCAATGAAGTTTTGATTTGCATTTCCTCAATTGCTAGAGAGGTTGTACATTTTTTCATAAATTTATTATCTATTTGTGTGTCTATTTAGTTCATTTGACTATTGGTTCTGGTGTTAGCTTTTTTGAATGTATAATTATATACATTCTGGATATTAATTGCCTATCTGAGGAGCAAGGGACAAAGATTTTCTCCCATTCTCTGTTATGTCTCATCACACTCTTAATTCTTTCCTTTTCTGTGCAGAAGCTTTATAATGTGATGCCATCACATTTATTGATTCTTGGATTCATTTCTTGAACTTTAGGAGCCGTGTTAAGGAAGTCAGTGCCTGTGCCAATATGTTGAAGTGTTGAGCCTGCAATTTCTTCTAGCAGTGGAAGAGTTTCTGGTCTAATTTCTAGATCGTTGATCCACTTTGGTTTAATTTTGGAGCAGGGTAAGAGATAGGGATTAACTTTTATTCTTCTATATGTGTATATTCAGTTTTCTCATCATCAATTGTTATAAAGACTATCTTTTCTCCAACTTGCATTTCATATTTACCTTTGTCAAACATCAGATGACTGTATTTATGTGTGCTTGTCTCTGTGCCTTCTATTCCATTCAATTGGTCTTCATGTTTGTTTTCATGCCAATACCATTGTGTTTTCATTACTATAGTTTAGTAGTATAATCGAGACCTGGTATTGTGAAGTCTCCCGCATTGCTCTCCTTGCTTGGGATTGCTTTGGCTATTATGGGTCTCTTCTTATTCCAGATGAATTTTAGAATTGCATATTTTTTGTTTGTTTTGTTTATTTTTAGTTTTGTGAAGAATGTTATTGAAACTCTCATGGGGATTTCATTGAATCTGTATAATGCTTTTGTAGTGTGGTCATTTTGATAATATTAATTCTGTTTACTGAAGAACATGGTAGGCCTTCATCTTCTGAGGTTTTCTTCAATTTCTTTATTCAGTGTTCTATAGTTTTCATTGTAGAGTTCTTTCCTCATCTAAAAGTATTCATATATGATTATGAAATTTTCTTCTTTATTTTAAAAAAGAAACTAGAGAAAAGAACAGGGTACAGACTTTGCATTCTTGCCCTATGAGACCACAGATGCCATCACTCCTATATGGTTATATCATCTCACATTCTTAGCATCAAATAAACTGTTTTGGAGCACTTTCACATACACACACAGTTTCAATCAGTTGCTAATTATGATGAATGTTGTCTTTCTTTTTTTTCCCAAACAAAAGGTCTCACATTCATTGCTGAACCAACCTAATGCAGAACCTAGAAACAAAGAGTGAAATTATTTCTAACTGCCAAGAGAGTGGTGATGTTTTCACCTTGGTGTTGTAAGATGACAGTGGCCCTCATAAACAGGTGTGCCATTGCGCTTGCAGTTCGTCATTGCCCCAGCTTGGTTCTTGGAGTTGGACCTGATTTTATCACCAGTTTTCAGCTGACTCCACTGGGGAATGGGATGATTTTGCTTCTGTTTCCTGTCCAGGAGTTGCTTGATTCTGAAAGCCTTGATGGAAGGCAGTGAGGAATGGAGTCAAGCATCCACGCACTACCATGACTGAGAAAGGGAGAAGGAGCTGACTTTATTTTATCTTAATGGAATGTTTTACTTTGGAGAATTCAAAGAAATATACAGCAGGTCACCTGATTTTGCCACCAGAGGGCACAAGACATTAAGAAATAGGACAAATAAAACCCACATGTGCTTGAGATTTTCTGATTCCATGGTTTGAAATCTTTGGGTGGCTACTGTAAGACAAAAACTCATTTAGAAGCCAAATAAGCTATGTGCAAATGAGGACAAGAAGAGGTTAGGAGGGTAAAAAATATTTATTTCTTCATAATAAATTCATCAACCATGCTCTCAAAAGGACTCATCTTTATACATATATTAATTCCATTATAGATTTAGGTTAAGCACTGAAAGAGATTAGCAGTGTTAAATTGTGATGATCCCTTTCCTGGTGGTGTTTGAGGAAAACACTAGCTGGTTAATACAAACTTCTATGGAAAAGGAGGAATGACCTAGTCTGGAATCACTGTAGCCAAGGTCTTGAGTGTATCTGTATATTGGTCACTCAATACATCTCTACATGAAGGCCACATCTCCCCTCCTCACTGGGAGTTGGCCATGGTCAGTCTCTGGGGGAGTGACAATGGTATATGCACACACACAGGTTCAGCACTGCCTGGAAAATTATAGCAAAGTGCACATTGTACTGATGGGTCAATGGGCTCTACTTCATAAATGGATAGTACTTTAATCTCAGGGTTAGAAATTACTTAGACACAGACAATTATAACTTCTCTTACTCTCACCATTGTCTCCCTTTTCAATTCCTTTCCCTTCCCCACCTAAGCCCCAAACTTTTTTTTTTCCTGTAATAGATTGCATACATGGCAAGAGTGTTGAATGACTGGTTTTAATGGTTTAAAAAAATTTCAATTGTGCCAATAGTTTTGAAGAATAGAAGAAGCTTGGCTGTGCAGGCAATATTGGACATGGACATTGGACCCAATTTGGTCTATCCCCATCTTCTACATGAGAAGGCACTTTAACCATTATAATGACATCATTTCCTTCTCCTCACTTGAAAATTTCTAGTGCTTATTGCATAGAAGAGGGATTTTGAAGGAAACTCTGTGTCTTACTTGCAAACAATTCCATATTACTGTATTTAAAACAGCCCTTGTGAGCTGGAGGATGATCATGACTAATATTGCATCTGTGCAGCTAAATATACTGTGATCTACGTGTTTTCACATGACACGTCTAAATCTTTCTAAACAGGTAAAAGTAATCTGGAAAACTGGAGATAATAATTTTGACAATTTGGTCAAAATACCCTGTAAGTGTTGGGGAAGGAGGGCGTGTGTTATTTAGAATGTTGCTTTTCACCATTCTGATAGGTTTTAGGAAGTTGCAAAGCTTCTTTTTAACAATAGTCCTAGATAATTACATTATATGAATGTTCTAAGCAATGTAAAAATTACTAAAGTTCACTTTGCCAGAAATATCTAATTAATTCATTTTTTATTTCCTCACTTCCAGCATTTCAATGCCCTCTAAAGTAAGATGCAGTTTAATTTGTTAGCAATTGGCAATGTAGAGCCAGGGGTGATGGTGCACACTTGGAGCCTGAGGCAGGAGGATTATGAGGTGGCCAGCCCACATAATTTGGTAAGACCCTGTCTTAAAATAAAGTGTCACAGTGATGTGGGGTTTTTGAGATGAGGCCAGATTCTCTCTGATCCCCCTGGCAAATGGAGTCTGGGCCACTACAGATTCCAGCAGCCAAAATACCACTTCTAGTGTTTGCAGCTATTCCCAGCTAAAACTGGGAATTGGAGCTGGCTGCAAGTTTCTGAGGCTGAAATAGTGTTAGCAGCTCTCCAGCTAAAAGCTGGGTGTTGCAGCTCTTGGTGTGTTGGAAATTCACCCCGGGAATTCGGCGCCAATCTTCTGGGTTCTTATCTCATGAATTTGAAGAATAAAATCCATGGACAACCACGGAAGGAGGAGTAAAAGGAGTAGGATTTATTTAAGGAAGGAGAGCAGAATTCTGTAAAGCAGAGGGGTACCTGGAAGCAGGGCACCGTCTAGTGGAGGTTATGCCATGGGTTATATTGATTTGGGGTATGAGCATAATTAACATTCATGCAAAGCAGGCATTGAGAAATGCATCTTCATCATTGTTTGAAATCTATGCAAAACAAGCATTGAAACTAAGCACCAAAGTTATTGGTTTAATCTGTGCAAGACAGGTACCAATTCTTCCCAAGTTCCCATCTGTGTCCACCCCCACTTCTTAGTTTTCCCACCTCAGGGACAAAGGAGTTGCTCCCACAAGTGAGCCTCATGGTCATTTGCATTTGAAGGCCCTGAGTATGCCCTGTCAATCGCTCTCTACCTGCTACCTCTTAGATGAGGCCCTTCCTTCTGACTGCCTAGCCATTTCACTATCACTCCTCAAACTGTCTCAATAGGTAATATTGAACCTCAATTGTGTTTGCTTGATATGAGCAAACCATCTCTTTAATGGCAAGTTCCTGTTTTTCTTAATGTTTTCAAACATTTGGAAACAAACCTTTAATGGAAAGGAGAGTTTTTCAAAAAAAAAAAAAACCTGAATTCATCATGTTTTGAGCAATCCAGGACCTGCTCAGTGTAGGCTCATAGATATTGATCCTATTATTTTGCATTGTCATGACCACAATGGACATGACACACACACAAAAACTTATTCATCTGCACTCACTCTTTCAGGGACCCATGTGCCCATCAAAGGTCCCCAATCACATTCTCTCATTCCTGAACTCAAGTCAGATGAATTTCCTCCTTTCCCAAGCATGAGTATCTCCATTGCTCCAATACTCACAGAATCATACACAAGGCTATGTTAGTTTATTTCTAGCAAAAGTTTGAAGGGCATCCTGACTTGGCTGACATTCAAAAAAAGGAGGCTGAAGTACACTAGAAAGAGCCCTGCCCTGGAGACTAGGATTAAGATGGGGTCACACCCTTTACTCTTGTGTGCGCTTAGATATACCTATCAGGTAGCAAGGGTGAAAATTTAAAATACTACTTCAATTATATAAAGAAATATAGCTTTTCTTCTTTCTGTAATCTATTCCTCCTCATAAACAACCACCTCACTAGGTACCAGGGAATAGAAATGACACTTGCCAATATTAGGTATCAAAGTCTCTGCTCTTTTAAATAGACTCTTCCATGATGCATTTGCTTTGGGATAGATGCTAAATCTGTCTTCCTGTGCTCTTTCCAGAGAAAGTGGAGGCAAGGCTGATATGATCCCATCACAGCAAAGGCAAGAGATGCCAGCCGTCTGGATGCTCGGTGAATGTGCAGGCCCCCTCACATATGATTGCTAGGTTCACATGAGTCTTTGGAATATTTTTCTGGCACACTTTCTGATCCTGACATTTCCTCTGATTGTACCTGCCCACACTGCAGCTTCTTTGTGTCTCTGTGTATCCATTTCTCCATCTCCTTCACTTACGAAAGAAGAAATCAGTCATACTCACTGTGTCATTATTACCTGGGCAGAATTCTAAGATGGCGCCATGATCTCTTTCCTTAACGTTACATTCACGATCATGTTGCAGTATATGGCAAGAGTGAAAAGATCTTGCAGATGTATTTAAGGTACCAAAATAGTTGAAAAGTCATGAAAAAGGAAATTACTTTGTGGACCTGACTGAATAAGTTGGAAATCTTTGAAAAAGCAGTTTTGGACTTCCTTGATGTCAAAAAGAAATTCTTCAGGTGGCATTAAAAAACAAAGTTGTCATTGATTCTAGGATTATAAGAAAATGGATTCTTCTACCAACGACATGATTTTGGAAGAGGACTTTGAAACTCAGGTGAGATCATGATATCTTGATTGAAGCTTTGTGAAACTCTTAACAGAGAACCCATTTAGGCTGACCCTAAACTCTTGACCATAGAAACTATGAGATAAAACAGTATCTGCTATTTTAATCTCCTAAATGTATGGTAATTTATTATGTAGCAATAGAAAACTAATATTCCTTAGAGTGATAAAGAAAATCACATAGAGCTAATACTTACCTATAAAAACAGTGTGTGTGATGCTTAAAGATACAAAGCCTAAAGCCAAGCTATATGTGCTCACATCCCAGCACCACTGCCTGCTTGGCGTGTGATTCTGGCCATGCTCCTACATACTTCCATGCCTTAATTTTTACATTAAGACCTTAACTCATAGGACTTTTCTGAGAAACAGTGGATTTAATTTATGCAAAGTCACTAGAAGGGCAGCGGGCACAAGCAAGAACTCTGTAAAACATTAACTATATAAGAAATTCTCTTTTTATATCAATGGATCTAAATGCTTCAAAGGCTTTCTTCAGATACCCCTTTTACAAATCAGAGGGTTATACTGTCATAAACACTCAAGGAATTTGATGAGATCAATATTATTGACGTTTTGAGTTTCAATAACAAATTTTGGCCAGAAAAAAAAAATGGGTGATATAATGTAAGAAATACAGTTTCAACCTTATATTGCAAAAATAGTTAGTGGAAAATCTCTTAATGTTCCCTATGGATATGGTTTGAATAGATACTTGACCCCTATAGTGGTGGTACTGAGGTGGTAGAAACTTTACAAAGTGAGATGTGAAAGATAACAGGTCATGGTGGCTACACGTCATAGGTAGATAAATGTGTTGGGAAGACCCAACAGAGCAGTTATTATAAGTAAACCTGATACCTCCCTTAAATATCTTTTACTTCATTTCTCATATGTGAATCTGCTACTAGGCCCTCACCAGTGTCTTTTGGATACTGATGCCATGTTCTTGACCCTACAGACCTATGAGTTAATGTGGAACGTACCCAAGAGTTCAAGTTTTGAACTCTTGTTACCCAATGCAATAAAGTCCCCTGGTAGTGTTTTTAGGAAATTTTTGGATCATAATACACTAGCCTCATCAATGGATTAATCCATTTGATTGGTTAATAATTTGAATGGACCACTGGGTAGTGCTGGAATCTTTAGGCAGGAGGGGCATAATTGAGGAAAATCAGTCACTAGGGTCATGTCCTTGGGAACAATATCTTGACCCCCTCTCAGACTCCCCCCACCACACACACACACACACACACACACACACACACACCCTATCTGGTTTCCATAAGCTGAGCAATTTCCTTAGCTGCTCCTCTCTGCCACAGGCTACAGGAATTAAGACATGCTGGGAAGGGTGACCATAGAACAAGAATACTAGGAAGATACCCCTTTGTAAGTTGGATGTCCCCAGGCTCACTTCTCAAACAACTTTGCACATTCAGTCTTGAGCCTATAATAGATGTTGTCTTTCTGATATGTGAGATGCCCCCAAAGCATTTTTCCAATGGTCTTTGTGTGAAGTACTTAGCTTTTCTTTTCTTTAGCAACCATTCCTCCCTTTCTCCTAATTTTATTTATTTTTCCTCTGGTCAAAAAATACAAGCTTTTCAAATCTTTCCTCTCTCCTATATGCTTCACATTATTATAGTAAACCTGGATAAAAACTGCCAGCAATACCCATGCCACTGCCTAAATTCTGTGTTGCATCAAAATTTCAGTCAAGGGTCAAATGTCTTCACTCATCTGTGGAGGCTGGAGCTAGACCCTGGCCAGTGAACTCTCATGAATTAAACCCAACAAAGGTGTAGTGACATACAACCTAAGGCATTCTTAGAGATGTATTGGGAAGGAGGGGTTGGGGGGGAGGGATAAGGGTGGAAAGTTAAGGGGGGTTCTCGGGGGTATATCTAATTTTCAGAATGCATACATATCATATCCTTTTGTTGGAAGCATTTTTGATTGTACAACAACTAAATTTCTTAATAAAAAAAAATTTCCTCCATCGGAGTAATTATTCCATTACCTTTAAATTCAGCCTCACAGAAAGTTTCAGGACATGGGAAAAACTTAGAAAATTTATTTGCCAGAATGCAACATGAATGACCTTTAGTCCAATTCCCAAGAGAATCCTCATTCTCCTCTGAAATTTCATGTGCACAGTCTCAACTATACACATTCCTATAGGCATTTTGGTCTTCTGAGCTCCCACCAGATTCACCCATTAAACTCTGCTTACAACATTGTGAGCCCTTCCATCCTGAATCTCCACACTTTTCCAAACTCCTCCTCCAAACCCATTCCAAACAGTGAGCCATATAGTCAGATATAATCAAAGTAATAGCCCAATTTCTTAGTACCATTTTCTGTTAGTCACATTTGCATTGATGTGACCTAAATACCTGACAAGAAAACTTAAAGGAGGAGAAGTTTATTTTGGGCTCCTGGTTTTAGGATCTCAGTCAACTCCATAGATCAGGGCCTGGGGTGAGGCAGAACATTATGACAGACGGGCATGGTTGGAGGAAGTAGGTCACTGGAGGCATGGCTTGGACTGTGTCTATACCTGGCCCTTTCTCTTTCTCCCAGATTTCCTGCTGACATTAACTAATCAGCTTTCCTCTGTCACACCTTTCTCCCATGGTATTCTGTCTCATTTCAGGCACAGAACAATGGAGCCAGCCAAACACGGACTGAACCTCTGAAACTGTGAACCAAAATAAACTTTTCCTCCTCCAAGTTATTCTTGTCAGGCATTTTAGTCACAGCGACACAAAGCTGACTAATACAACTAGATAGGTAGATAGGGAGAAAAGGAAGGAAGGAAACATAGATGACTTGGGGTCCTGATCATAAATGGAAATATGCATTTTAAATTCTCTAGGTCAAATCATTGATTTTTGGGGGGGCGGGGTGTCAGTACTGGGAATTGAACCCAGGGCGTATCTCTATATCGCCACAGAGATACATCTTCAGCCCTTTTTGTATTTTATTTTGAGTCAGTCTCAGTAAGTTACTTAATGCCTCTCTAAGTTGCTGAATCTGGCTTTGAACTTGTGATTCTCCTGCCTCAGCCTCTCAAGCAACTGAGATAACAGACATGAGTACAACATTTGGCTGATTTTTTTTTTAAAGAGAGAAGGAAAGTGAGAGAGAGAATCAATTTTTATTGAGTTTCTCACACGGCTTTCGTTGCTCTGACACTTAGTTGTGTACATGGGTGCTGGGGTTTGAACCTGTGTACTGGCACATGCCAGGCAAGACACTGCTCCAGCCCCTTGGCTGATTTGTTAAATAAATGAAACTTTTCTGAATCAATGAAAATTATTGGAATATAGAGTTTTTTCTAGGCACTCTCAAACTGGAAAACATTTTCCAAAAATATATAATTAGATAGAAGTATTTAGCTGGGGAAATGGAAAAGTTAGTGGTGAAATGAAGTGTAATGTTGTCAAAAATCAAATATATCAGAATCACAAAATGAGACTTTTAAAATAAGAGATGCGTAGGTTTTATCCAGGAAATTCTGACTTAGAAGGTCTGGAGTACAGACCATGACAATGTATTTTTAAAAAGCTCTGCATTTGTTAAGAGAAGATAAGCTAAAGTAACAGAGTCCTTAAGTGTTGATACATTAACATAATGGAAATCAATTTTTGTTCATAACACAGTGAAGTTGTTGTTAAGGAAGCTGTTCTGGTTTGGATGAAAGGTGTCCTCCCAAAGCTTGTGTGACACAATGCAAGAAAGCTGAGAAGTGAAGTTATTAATTAATTAATCATCTGATAGGGATTTACTGCCTGGTAAATCTGAAGGCAGATGGGGTATGGTTAGTGAATGTGAGTTATTGGGGGCATATTTTGGGGGGTACATATTTTGAATCTAGCAAATGGAGTCTCATTCTCCGCTTCCTAATCATTAGTGAGCCACTTCCTCCACCATGATATTTGCCTCACTTGGAGCCCCGAGGAATGGGGCTGGCCATAATTGAGACCTCTGAAACCATGAGCCCCCAGGTAAACTTTCCCTCCTGAAATTGTTCCTGTCAGGTCTTTCAAACACAGCAATGAAAAAGCTGAATAGAACAGAAGCTGTCCTTCTCGCAGTGGTTCAGTAGCCCACACTCTTTCCCTCTGTAACTCTCTCCCACCCTCAGGATTCACCGCCATTTGCATCCTCCCGATGGAAGGGGAAATGTCGAAATGGCATGTAAGGACACATGCAGGATGCAGGGAGTGGGAAGAGGCCAGAATGAAAGCAACATGAATTTTCCCTTTGTTCTTATCCCATTAAGGAGAACTCAGTTGCATGGTGACACCTACCTAAAAGGATGAAAAGGAAATGCAGTCTAGCTGTTGAGCCAAGGAGAGGAAGGTACAGGAAACAGGCCCTGCCATAAGCACAGCATGTGATACTGATGTACAGCTAGTGCACAGTGTAACTGGACAGTTGAGAAAATGATCTTTCAGACAAAATAATCGTGCTTCAATCTTGGCCAATTCTCTGATCTTAGAAAAAGTATGGCCACTGTCTGTGCCTCATTTTCTCTATTTTTAAAATAAGGATTAAAAATACCCTACATTTTAAGAATCATGTGAGACTGAATTGAGATGTGTTTAATATGAATAGAATCATAACTGGCACTGCATTAATATTATCAAACATTTCATTTTAATTGCATAAGTTTGGGAAGCAAGGTGTTCTTTCACTTCAGTTAAAAAAACTGTGGTACATTTATACCATGGAATATTACACAGCAATTAGAAACAATGACCTTGCAGCCTTTGAGGGTAAATGGATGGTTATGGAAGAGATCATGATGAGTAAAATCAGCTTAACCCAGAGATCTAAGGGTGGATTGTCTCCACTCATAGGTGGAGGTAGGGACTAGACCCTGGACAGTGAGAAAGCTGGTCT
>PVKS010043492.1:0-14845 GCA_004027875.1 Aplodontia rufa | reverse complement strand
GAAGAATTTAATAATAGACTAACTTCTATAGAAAACAGAACTTCAACTCTTGAAGAAAGAACTTCTGACAATAAGGACAGGCTAGAGCTAGAGTGCACAGGTGACTAAAAAGAAAAAAAAACCTCTCAGAACACAAACAGAATTTTAAATTAAATTTAAATTAAAATGTCTGGGAAGAAATGAGAAGAAGTAATATAAGAGTAATTGGGATACAGAAAGAAATTGAAACACACGAATGGGATAAGGAACATTCTCAACAAAAGAGGTGAAAAAAATATTGTCTATATAAAAATAGAGTCAGATATGCTCATCCAGGAAGTTATAGAACACTCCATAGACTGAATCAACTGAAAAGCTCACCAAGATACATCATATTCAAAATGTACAACAGGGAAATCAAGGAAAGAATATTGAAAGTTGTAAGGGAAAAATGCCAAATCACATTCAGAGGCAAACCAAAAAGAATCACATCTGATTTTTTAGCTCAGACTCGGGAAGTGAGAAGATCATTGACAGAGATTTTTCAATGTCAGAATGAACAGAATATGCAGCCAAGAATATTATACCCAGCAAAACTCAGCTTCAAAATTAAGGGGGCAATAAGAACTTTTCATGATAAGGACAAACAGCAGCATTTGTGAACAGAAAAATCAGTATTACGAAGAATCCTTAAAGATAAACTCTAGATAGAAGAACAAACATTCCACAACACCCACAGACAGAGGAAATTCAATAAAGGTACAAGCTATCAATAGACAGCCAAGACGGCACAGAAATTATTAATAAAACAAAATGACTATGAATCCTAAATTCATTCCTATTCACCACTGTCCCCTTGACATCAAACAGATTATCAGTACATATTTTGAAAAGCTATTCTCCTCTAAATCAGATAATCTGGAAGACATGGACAAATTTTAAGACACATACAACATCCCCAAATTGACACAGGATAACAATGAATTCCTAAACAAGAAAGGCAAAAAAAGGTGGTTTTGCATTACCGGATCTAAAATTATACTATAGAACTGTAGTATTAAAAACTGCATGGAACTGGTATCAAAATAGGAATGAAGATGAATGGAATAGAATAGAAGACTCTGAAACAAACCCATACGTCTTTAAACATCTGATCTTTGACAAGGGGGGTCTAAATATCACATGGAGGAGAAATAGCCTATTCAATAAATATGCTGGACAAACTGGCAGCTATTGCAGGAAGTTGAAATTTGATCCTTATCTCTCGCCTTGCACAAAAATCCAATCTAAATGATCAACAAATTAGGAAATAAACCAGCTACCATATAACTTCTAGAAGAAAGATTAGGACCAACAATTCAACAAGTGGGAGAGTGCAAAGACTTCCTCAATAAGACTCCCATGGTGAAAGAATTAAAGTCAAGAATTAATGAATGGGATGCCATTAATATCAAGAGTTTGCTCAGACAAGGAATTAGTCAAAATAGTCAAGAGACAACCTACAGATTGGGACAGAATCATGGCCTATAATCCCTCTAGCAGGGGACTAATTTCCAAAGTTTACAAAGAACTAAAAAAACTTAACAATTATTATTTCCTATCTTCTTCTGGTTTGGGGATTAGATTTATCTTTGCTGACATTTCCTTTGTGAACTAGAATATGATCTGATTTGGAGAAGGATTCATGTGCTGCTGAAAAGAAGATATACTGAACCAATTTTTGGTAGAATGTTCTATAGATATCTATTAAATCCATTTGATTTATGGAGTTGTTTAGATTGGATATCTTTTTTTTATGATCTATCTATTGGTGATAGAGGCGTATTCAAGTCTCCCATAATTATTGAGTTGAGGTCCACAAGCGGCTTTGTGTCATGCATTAATTTTTCAACATAGTTGGCAATGTTGGTGTTTGGAGAGTATGTATTTATTATGTTTATATTTATCAGATTATTATTTCCTTTACTAGGATGTAGTGGTCTTCTTTATCTTTTCTGATTAAATTTGAAGTCTACTTTGTCTGATACATGTATTACAACTCCAGCTTGCTTTTTTGGCTCATAACCTGGTAGAAGTTTTTCCATCTTTTCACACTCAATATGTATATGTCATTGTCTGTAATGTGGGTCTCCTATAAGCAGCATATTGTTAGATTTTGTTTTTGATCCAATCTTCTAGTCCATGGCTTTTGATTGATGCATTGAGACCATTCACATTCAATATTAGGATAGTTATGCAGTTGTGGTTCATAATCATCATGTCTTATTAGTGATTTTTATGCTTTCTTTGTTGTCTTTTCATAGTGTGTACTTTTATTGAATTTCCTCTGTTTGTGGGTTTTGAGGAGTGTTTGCATGTTCTTCTAACGAGAGTTCATCTTTTGAAGATTCTTTCTAATCTGGTTTTTTGTTCATGAATGCTGCAATTTTGATCTTACCATGAAATGTTCTTATTTCCCCATCAAATTTGAAACTGCATTTTACTGGGTATAGTATTCTTGGATGCTGATTGTGGTCATTGAGACATTGAAAGACCTCATTCTAGGATCTTCTTGGATCTGAAATCTGAGCTGAAAAGTCATAGGTCATCCTTATTGATTTGCCTCTGAATGTGATTTGACATTCTCCCTTACAGCTTTTAATATTATTTCCTTGATTTTCCTGTGATACATTTTGAATATGTGTCTCAGTGAGCTTCTCATTTAATTAGGCCTATTGTGTATCCTGGATACTCCCTATACGTATTCTGATATGGGAAAAATTTTCATCAACTATTTTGTTGATAATCTTTATATTGATTGTTTATGCTTTACTTCCTGTATCCCAATTAACTTTATATTGTTTCTTCTCAATTTATCCCACACACTTTGGAAACTGTGCTTGTGTTCTGTGAGGTTCTTTTTGTTGTCTGTTTGTTTTGTTTTGTTTCTCTTTTGTCATGGTGCACTCAAGCTTACTCAGCCTATCTTCATTGTTGGAAGTTCTTTCTTCCAGAAGTTTTCAAAAGAAGTTAGTCTATTTCTAAATTTGTCTATCATTTTTCTGATGTGATTGGCTGAAATTTTTATCTTCGTTACTTCCATTTTCAGTATGTCTATTTCTTTGGTAATAGAGTTTTTTTTTTTTAATCTCTTGAGCTTTCTCACTTATTCCCTTTATTAAATCTCCTTTTAGTTCATTGATCCTTTTAGTAATCAGGTTATGGGTAATTCTTTCTAGATTTTCATCCTGCTCCCTCTGTGTGTGTTCCTGGGTTGGGGAGTTGTGGGCTTGAGGTGAATCTTATCTATTTTGATTCCTCATTTTTGATAATCTTCTTGATCTTTGAATTGAGTTTCTCTGTGGTGAAGCCAGGCTGGACTGCAGGTGCTTCTTCCTTGCAGGTCAAGAGGTTTGGTGAGACAGCACCCCTCTGATGATCACCTTGTTTCAGAAAGCTGCTTCTGCCTGGTACCTCATTTTGCTGTACTTTTTTGGGTCTGTGCATCAGAACGTCAATCTGGAATCTGTTTGGGATGCAGGGCAGCCCACTGTATTGTAGTAGCACAGCAGTCTAGGTGTGCTGCTAGGTTCTGGGGTCTCATGCAAACCACAACTGGCCTCCTGCACACCCAACCGGACTTGGCATCCTTGGTTGCAGTATGGTCCCAATATATCTGGATCTGGTGGGTATGAGCTGTGACTGGGCAGCTACATGAATGTAGAGAGGGTGGGTAGGGACTAGTGGTGGGGTGGAGGGTCCTGGGAGCCGGTGTCCAGCATGTGTGCAGGTCCCAGATCTGAAACCTGGGCAGTTGTGTGGGTCAGCTCTGGCAGTGGTGTCATGTGCATGCCTTCATGCCCTGGATGTGAGGCCTAGGCAGCTGTGTGGGACAGCTCCTGTGGGGGTCCTTGGCACAGGTGACCTGCACATGTCTGAAGGCCCTTACATGAGGCCTTGTTGGCTGCATGGGTCACATCCAAAGGGGGTCCCGGATACAGGTGTCCTGCCCATGCCTGCAGGCCCTGGACCTCTGTACATGAGTTTCTGTGAGACAGACTATAGGTTGTTAAAAATCAAGATTTTTGATGTGGGAATATTAAATCACATTGATTTCATAACAATTTTCATAGCATCTTTGTGATGGAGCCCATTTTCTGGTGACAAAACTGCTTGCAATTTGAATTTTCAGTAAGACTAACCTAACTCTATAAAGTTTAGCCTCCATATGTACATTTATTTTGGGGAAAGACAATGATGAATAAATATAACTTTTTAATCTTCCTGAATAATTTTTCAAATGTAGGAAATGTGCTTCTATATCTTTTAGGCACTTGATGGTATCAAAATGTAATTAAAGATAGCAATTCAAACCAAGTTGAAGTTAAATTTGTAAGACTTAAATTAATGGCACTGACATTTGATTGATACTCCAGAATAAAAAGTTGGAATTCATCTTTGCTTTTGGTATCTGAAATGCTGTGTCCCCTAACAAATAGCACAAGGTTTTTCATGGTTCCAGTGTCTTCATCTTAGCTTTCTTAACCGAGTCGTTCGAGAATGCACTGAAAGTTGTTGTTGCAGGCTCTGACCTCCCCCAAATCCCAGGAAGAGTTGGCTATTATGTCACTTCTATTTCCATATCATTTAATACATTGTTTTAATATAACTCTCATCACATTGTATTCTTCGCATTGTTCCAGCCTCTTCTGAAGGGCAACCAAGAGTTTTATCACCTCTCTGAACTCGAAGGATTTAGTCCATGCCTGGCACATTGCAAGCACTGGATGCTTAATGAAGTGAATTGAATTCCAGACCACTACCCATATCTTAAATGTCTCAGTTCACTCTGCCCATGGGGAGTGTAGAACACGACTGGAACTGACACACTGTGTTCTTGTCACTTACTTCTATTTCCATTCTCAGTCAGAAGATACGAGTGCAAGGCTCTGTGAAATTAAAAAAATCAAAGTCCAGAGATTTTAGATATATAGACTATTTGATTATTCTTACCCCAACAACCTTTCCAGCTTGTTTTGTAACAAGGCAACTATTCTGCCAAATTAAAAAGAACAGGGGAAAAGTGTCAGTGAATTATTTCTGGAAAAGAAATTTAAAAGATATGCTTTGTCAATTTCTTTTGGAAGATAGTCTCCAAACCATTTTCTAAGGAAAATATTAAGAATTTTTATCTTTATGTCAAAATGTTTGCCACGGTTGCACATCTACTTAAACTATTTTGTTTTAAATTGCAGACATTTATGATACTAAAATCCCTCCTCTAATATACAAGCAAAAACTTCTGTAGTAAAAAAAGAAGCTTCATTTTTTAAAACCAATTGCTAAACTCCAAATAAACAGTAAGTCATTATAAAATCTTTAATATACTAGACTATGATTAATATTATAAAACCTAAATGTATTAAAAAATTCTAAAAAACTGCATTTTTCATTGCTCAAGTATCTTATATTTAAAATTCAACTTTAAAGCAATTTTTCATATACTAATATTTCATATGGATTTTAATTTCTTCATTGAACACTATTTGAATGATATGTTTTGTTTTAAGCATAAAGTATTTGATAATATAATGAAACTTTCATTTATAATAAACAAAGCTCCAAAAAATTTTATTTGCTTATAAAATTGAGGGTTTTTTACTCGTATGGCAAATGCCTACAAGTGAATTATTATATCAAAACATATGATTAATTTGCTGAAAAACATTGTGCAAGAATGTGGGTATATCATATTTGATAGGGATCTCTATTATGCTCTGCTCAAGAGTAGAGGCTTTGCATCCTGTGCTACTGTGCAGTTCTCAAGATGGCACCCAACTGGGAGCAAATTAACAATTGAAAAGAATCTGAGAGGGTCTTCAGTACCACTATCACCATTTTTTGTCTGCCACAGGCTGCAGTTTCATTACTAAAACTCTTTCAGGGTGCAGACAAAAAAAGGTAAAAGAACTCTGCAAGGAACCCCCTCCATGGTCCTCTCACAAAAATGTCTTCTCTGTCTGTGAATGCTCACAATTCTAGGAAATCTAGATGTCTAAGCAATGAAATATGAAAGGTTAAAAAAAAAAAAGGCAAAAGAAAGAGTGGTCTTTCTTTGAGTTTTGATGTTTCTACCCACTCTACATGCCATTGTTTAATTCTTAGAGTTATCCAGTAGTTACTTTATAAATTTTGTCCAGGGTGTTTAGTTTTAAACAATGGAAGAGATAGAATTCTTAACTTGGATTCCTATTTCTTTCTAACTGGAATCAGAAATACCATAAATTTGTAATTAGATTTTGTGGTTTGGATTTAAGGTGTCTTCCTATGTGAGACAATGCAGGAATAATCAGAGGTGAAAAGATTAGATTATGAGAGCTGTACCCTAATCTATGGGTTAATCCATTTGAGAAATTAACGATTTGAATGGATTATTGGGAGGTGACTGTAGGCAGTTGGGGCATGGCTGGAAGACACAGGTCACAGACAGGAAGCCCTTTTGTCATTGGCTTTGTGTGCTCTTTCTCTTTCTCTGCTTCCGGACTGTCAGGAGTTGAGTAGTTTTTCTCCATACACTTTCACCATTATGTTCTGTTTCACCATGGGTCCAGAGCAATGGAGTTGGCCACCTTGGACACAATCTCTTAAATTGTAAGCCCCAAATTAAAAATTTTTTCCTCCTCTGAGTTGCTCTTGTCAGTTATTTTGCTCACAGTGGTGAAATGCTGACTAAACCATTAGGAAAATACATTTTATCTTTTGTCACCAGTGAATTTCAAAGATGAAAGAGCTGGTGACAGTGTATGTTTGGTTTTGAGCTGGTTTTATCAGGTAACTGACATTACCATTGATTCATTTCTTGAATATACATTATAATAGAATTATACCTGAGGGGTAAGTTTAATTTTACATTAAATTGTGGCAGAATAGAATTTACAGAACAGTTTTTCCTTCCATCCTCCCTCCTCTCCTCTCCTCTCTCTTTTCTCCCCTTCCTTCCTTTTCTCCTTCCTCCCTTCTTTATTTCCTTTCTTTCTTCCCTGCATGTGGGAAGCTAAATTCAATGTTAGTATGTTTTGTTTTGTTTTGCTTTACATTCTTCTGTAAAAATCAAGATGATCTTTCAGGATTTGTGGGATATGCAGTTTCTTACAACTACTTAACTCTGTCATTGTTGAGTGAAAATGACCAAGTGGAGATTTGGTCAACAGGACATAGTTTGCTAATCCTTGAATTAGAATACTGAGTTAACATTATTTGAACTGTGGAATTGATCTACTGCTATGGTAAAAGTCCATCGTAACACTTTAAGCAGATTCAGAAATTTCTGTTAAGTAGCATGTGTATTTGTGTTATTTTGAGGTTATGATACCTGGAGTGAGACTGGACCATTCATAGGCATGTTTAGTTCTGTCATTTCCAGGAGCCCATTTACATTACATTAATTTACATTTGCTTTGATATCTTTGTGTATGTTTTTCTTGTGCACTCCCCATGCATAAGTTAAGACTGTGATATGTGGTCCTATGTAATTTGGGGAAAAATGGATTTCTAATTTCATTCCACAGGTTAAAAATACAGGAAAATAACATTTAAGTTCACTTCAATCCAGAGTCTCCAGATTCCAAGTTGAAAGTGATCTTACCAGAAAGAATTTTTGAGAGTTTCAAGTATTTATTTTAGGAGGTTTAATAAGTAACTGCTTCATGCTGTGTGCAGTGTTGTATGCCTATCATCCCGGTGGCTTGCGAGGCTGAGGCAAATAATTGCAAGTTCACAGCCAACCTCAGCAATTTAGCAAGGTTTTAACCAACTTTGTGAGACCCTGTCTCAAAATAAAAAATAAAAAGTGACAGAGATGTGGCTCAGGGGTTGAGTGCCCCCGGGTTGAACGTTGAATCTCTGGTACCAAAACAAACAACAACCACAAAAAAAAGGAAAATAAATAAAACTGCTTCTGCTTCAGCTCCCACTTTTGCTATAGTACTCCAAACAAGTGACAGACTATGTTTGGCTTTTTGACTGTGGAACCATATAAAAATAAGTTCTTCCTAATCTTAAGTAAAATAGCATATTTTTTGTAAAATACATAGCATTTATAATAACACCCAACCTAAGCTGAGATACATCTGTATAAGTCAACAGCACTCATGAATTTTTGAATTCACATATAAACATTATCCAGCTCTGTTAACATGAAATCATTTCACCATGATCGTATTGCTTATGTTTTTTAAAACAGTTGCTACCTCTGCCCCTTAGACAAAAGGCAAACATAAATGCTGGAATGAGAAAGACCAAAAGAAGCATATAACTAAAGCCACAAGATAATACATACATCACTACATAAACATGCACAATATCTATTTGGCAATTGATACATTAAAATAAATCACCCATCAGACAGTTCCCTCTGAATAATTATAATTCAAGAAGCAAAACAACCCAATACACAAGTATGCCAGGTAAGAGGGAATTCATGAAGAAACACAATTGTATACAATTTAAATAAAATGACGATCAAATGAAGAGAAGAGGGCTGTCTGGAAAACAAAATTTGGTTTAAGAGTAAGGGGACAATAAATGAATGAAAGCATAAATAAACCATCATAATGCCTCCAAGATTGTGAAGGAGTTGGGCCTTATAGCTCTTCTCCCAGGTTACTCTCATCTATTTCCTTGCTCAAAAAGTAGTCTCCAAGTCCTATTTGCTATGTTCAGAGTAGTAGAATCACATATATATTAAATCTACCTTTTTTAAAAGGTGTATTAAAAATTGAATATCAACTATGTCAAGGAGCAATTTCCAGGCTATCCAGAATTACGAAGTACCAGAACGATAGCAATTGAGCATTCAACCTGACTCTTTTAAGGACACTATAGAAGCAACTTTAGAAATCATGCATAAGAAATTATAAGATTCTGCAGAGAAAAGTAGTATTCATATTAAGAAAAAACCCGCAACCATATGAAGAATTACTCAAGGTAGCATTTTAGGAATCTGAGAGGCCAAATAACAAGACATGTGAAGATAGGTTTACAAATTGATTTTGTCTTAGGAGTTTTTCTTCATGAGAGTCTTTGTAGCACAATCATGATTATTTCTTAAAATTTCCTATCTTACCATTTATAAAGATAAAATGGAGTCTATTTGCTCACCTTGAATATTATTGTCTCCCAAATGTCAAGGTACTGCTCACATTTGGCTTTCCGGGACCTACTGAGAAGAAGGGAATGAAGGAAAATGCTGCGCTTTAGGAATGAAGATTATACCCAATCCTTACATCACATCCACCTTTCTAATTTCATTTAGTATAATTTGAATGTATAAGCTTATATTTCATTTTAAGTGAAGCAAGGGGAGCAAAAAACATTCTTTAATGTTAGCAATGAACTTTGGTTCCTATCTCAAATGTTTTGGAAAAATATTGATGCTCCTGAAATTCTATTGAGTTCTTAAAAAGTGGATGCATATTAAATATCTATATCCATTCAAATTTTGGTATTTAATAATTGGATGATTGAATTCTGTCCTGAAGCTTCCTTATCTATAAGATGATAATAAGTCAGGCTTGGTGGAGTACACTTATAATTCCAGTGGCTCAGAAGACTGAGGCAGGAGGTTCACAAATGTAAGGCCAGCCTCAGCAACATAGTGAGGCCCTGAGCAACTTAGTGAGATGCTTTCACAAAAAAAAAAAAAAAAAGGTACCAGAAATGTTGCTCAGTGGTAAAGCCTCTCAGGGTTCAATCGTTAGTATCAAAAATTAAAATAAGGGGTTGGGGATTTTGCTCAGAGGCAGAGCTGTTGCCTACCATGTGCAAGGCCCCGAGTTCAGTCCTCAGCCCTGAAAAAAATAAAATAAAATAAAATAAAATAGAAGGAGGAAAATAATGATACCTCCTTATTGAGATGATAAAAGAATATGGTGTAAGACAGTGATATGGTCTAGAATATATTAGGATAAGAATAAATGCTAGAACAGCTAAGAGAGTAATGTAATAAATTTGTTTTGAGAGCAGGGGTTTATTATGGAATATATATACATATAACTAGAAAACATGAGTGAGGCTTTACGTAATAGAGAACAGTAAAAAATACTTTACAGAGGGAAAGGCATGACTAATTCACTAATACACAACTAGAATGAGAGCTGGTAATTGATTGTGAAGGAGCATAGGGGTATAGGCCCTGATGCTAGAAAATTAACATAAGTGTGAAGTGTTTCATAGCCTTGATAAAGTATTTGAAAATTGTGGTTTCCATGGAAAGCCATAAAATATGTTCAATAAGCTGAGTGATACTTGACCTTCACAAAAACACAGTAGTTTAAGCAGAAGAATGATAGAAATGAGTCATTTGGTTATGATGAAGTACATCAAACTATACAATAAACAATTCCAAGTGGATTGTAGGTCCAAATGTAAAGGTTAAAAAAGATTTTAGAATACATATAGAATGTCTTTACAACTTTGAAATGGATAAATATTTTTAAAGGAGCATCAAAAAGCACTAACCAGAATTTAAAAATTATGAAATTTTGGAAAAGCAAGCTATTAAAATTAAGAGAACTTACTTATTAAAAGATAACACTAAGAGTAGCAAGATAAGCCACAGAGAAAGAAATCTCCCAATATTTACATCTTTCAAAGAACATATACCCAGAAAATCAAGAACTCTATGAATCAATAAAATATATACAACTAAATTCAAAATAGAGTAAAACCAAGCACATCTGTGACCTAGGTATACTCACAGATGTGCACAATACATTTTTTGTACATATGTTCACAAAAGGACATGTCCAAGAATCTTTAAATACACAACTTGTAAAAACTCCAAACTGGATCTAACCAAATGTCCATCAAAATGGATACAGTCTCATATGTACATACAATAGAATCCAACGCAGTGATGAAAATGAACACCCACATGTACGCACAGTCCGGGTAAAACTCACAGATGGAGTGTGAGAAGTCTGCACATAGAGAGAAATCTACCTGATTCCATTTCTATAAAATACAAACACAGGGGAAAATAGTATTCATTGGTAGAAACCAGCTTAGTGTGGTTATCTTTGACCATGTGGGGTGTAATGATGTAAAAGAAGGAACAGTGAGGCTTCTAAAATACAGACACACTTCTGTCTCATGATCTGATGCTGTTTATATGTAGAGACTGTTTTGAAAGACATAAAATTTCATTTACCATTAGAACCTGTCTATATGTATATATATGGGTAAAAATTATTAGAAATATAAAAAATATTTAGAGGGAGTTCTGTTTCCATCATCATGGGTAACTAAATGGTCTAAAGAGTTCTTCAGAGCAAGAGCCAAATCCTGGATAGATATAATGCCCATATTTACATGCATAGTTGAGTTTCCATGAAGAAAAGAAAATTCACATTGGACAGATTAAAAACAAAGAGGCTGAAGACTGAAATATTTGCCATATGCTCAGTTGAACCCTAAAGCTAGTGCTACCTTGAGGACACAAATTTCCAGAAATCCAATGTTTGGTGATTGACTCCCTACCTTGGGATTCCAGTGTATAGGATAAGAATCAATGTCCTGGATAAAAAGGAAGATGGCTACCTGAAGAGAGACAGCATTTCCTGAGGCTCTGAGTCTGCTTGGGAAAAATCCACTGCATCCGCAATTTTCCAAGGTGTGTCCAGGGGAAACTATATTTGATTGTCTACTACTAGGTGTGAAGCTTTTATAAGGAGCTGAGTCTTAGGAGTTTCGCGAGAAGAAAAAAAAAAAAAGAAGGGGGGGCGATTTTCCCCTCCCGCCAGGGGCACAGAAGGCTTCCAGTGGGGACAGCCTGCCAGAAAGAGTTCTGTCTGCCCCGCCAGGATTGCTGTGTATAGCTCCTTGCTTGGTGTCAGCAGAGCATTCCTATGATTTAGGAGATAGGAAGTTTTTTGTCTGTTCTACCAAGAACGGGAACAGCTCCCTTTCCTTCTGTTCCGAGGCTTGCTGGTCACTTTCCTGACCGGCTCCAGGAGTGGGAACACAAGTGGCAACCGCCGATCCAGCGGGTCTAAGCAGAAACATAGATTTCATCGCTAAACCCATCCTGTCCCTATCTAATCAGACCCCCGCCAAGTTCGTTCTCTGCGAGGGGGTAGAGCTGTGCTCGAAGACAGCCCCCTGGGGGGCCCAGTCACTCGCCGCCATTACGAGCTCCAGGACTACATTTCCCATTGGCTGCAAAGGCGGGACTACTGAGCGTCTGTCGGAACGAGGAGAACTTTCCCTGTTCGACCAGAAACACTGACGGCTCCCTTTACGTTCCGTTCCGGGGACAGGGCAGCAAGCACCAGTAGCCGATCCAGTGGATCTGAGCAGAAACAGATTTCATCGCTAACCCCATCCTGTCCGTAACTAATCAGACCCCCATCAAGTCGCACTCTGTGAGGGGCGATAGCTGTGCTCAAAGACGGCCCTTTGGGGTGCCTGGTGGCTCGCCACCATTAAGAGCACCAGGACTACATTTCCCATTGGCTGCAAAGGCAGGGCTACAGAGCGTCCATAGGAACAAGGAGAAAGTTCCCTGTTCGGCTAGGAATGGTGGCCGTGCGCTGGCTGGTCACAATCCCCCACCGGCGACAGGGACGGGGCCGCAAGCAGCAGTAGCCGCGACTGCGGATGCGAGCAGAGCTACAGATACTGTTGCTGAACCAGTCCCTACCCTAAGTAAAACACTTGTCTGCCAAGCTGGCACATTGTGGGGAGCGATACTTGTACCAGGAGAGAGCCCACAGGGGGCCACAGACTGAGAGACATTCACATTGAGGTCCCAGAGATGCCCTCATTGTCTATAGATACAAGATTCCAGTAAGAATTTTTTATTTGTTATTTTTATTTTCTTTTACTTTTTTAGCTTTTAAATTTTTATTTTTTATTTCATTATCTTTTTTAAATTTTTATTTTTACTTTATCTTATTTTTTACTTTAGCATATTTTTTAATTTTTTATACAGATTTTTTTCTCTTTTTTTTCTTCTTTCTTTCTTTCCTTTCTTCCTCTCTTTCCCCTTTCTAGCTTAATGGTTAATACTAACGTTAGTGTTGGTGTATGTAAATATTTATTTGTGTGTATATATTGGTGATTGGCTACTACTCTTTCTAAGTCTTCTTAGTCCCTACTGCTACCCCTATAACGTTAGATTCCAACCAGGAAAATGTTCCATGATAGCATGATAGACTCTACCCTTGGAGAGTGAACAGAACTACGTCCCATACTAACCTCTTCCTCTCCTGTACTCTGATAATCCCTAAATATAAGCATTTTTCTCTCCCCCTCACCAAAAGTCTTTACCCTTCCGGCATCTCAATCCTATATTTTCCTTGACCTACTCCTCCCTAGTCCCTTGTCCTTCTTTACTCGAAGACAAGAGTGATTTCTTACCTCCCCAACTCACTTCCTTGAATTCCTAGTCATCCCTTCTACCCACTTTCAGAGAGACCCTGATATCTGAAGAAATAGACACACGGCCAAACGGGCATTGGCTTGCTCTCATAATTCGCTGTGAGTTCTCTATCGAAGTAACCCATTACAATGAAACAAAGCCATAAGAGGCTACAATTACTCCACCAAGAGCAACTTTCTTGAAGCACAAATCATGCTCTTGGACCCAGAAAATGAGGAAAAGGGGAAATAATTCACTTCCTCAACCCCAAAGATCTCCACCAAAGGATCTCATGGCTGGAGCCCTAGATGAAAATCAAAGGCATTGTGTCAGCGTTATGATCAGTAATGCAATCAAAGAGTTGAGAGATGAAATAAGGATAGAGTTCAGACAGCAATTTCAAGAAATGAGGGACAACTTCTACAGGGAAATAAGGGAACAGTTCCATGAAATGAGAGATCAGCTTTACAAAGATATAGAAATTCTGAAAAGAGATGTAGCAGAGCTATCAGTATTGAAAAACACGGTTAATCAAATCAAATCCTCTCTGGAAGAAACCAACACCAGAGCTTACTCTACTGAAAACAGAACATCAGCTCTTGAAGAATGAGTATCAGAAAATGAAGATAGGCTAAACAACGTAGAGTTCAAACAAGATAAACAGGATAAACAGCTTATAATACATAACCAGAACTTCCAAGTAATATTTGATGAGATGAGGCATAATAATTTGAGAATCATTGGCCTGGAGGAGAACTCTGAACAGCAAACAAGAGGCTTAAAGAACCTTTTAAGCAAAATCAAAAGTGAAAACTTCCTACATTTTACTTTCGATCCGGATTATCAAATACAAGATGCTTATAGAACTCCAAATAGACCTAATCAAATGAGAAGCTCGCAAAGACATATCATATACAAATGAATAACAGAGAAATCAAGGAGAGAATTCTAAAAGCTGCTAGAGAAAAGCCCCAAATCACATTCAGAGGCAAACCAATTTGGATCACTATGGATTTTTCAGAGCAAACAATAGGGCCAGAAGAGCTTGGAACAATATCTTTCAAGTGTTGAAAAATAACAACTTCAACCCAAAGATAATATATCCGGCAAAACTCAGCTTCAAATATGAAGGGGAAATTAAATACTTCAATGATAAACTCAAGCTAGCAAGATATATGAACACAAATCCGGCTCTACAGAGCATTCTCAAAGATGTACTCCATTCTGAAGATAATGCCAATGATATGCTAAATCCTTAATCAAGGGCAAGTCAATTATCACTCTATACAAAAACAGACTTTCAAGATGACTCAAAACTCTGTAATCAATACAAAGTCTGTGAACCAGCCTCCCATATCTATTCTATCCTTGAATGTGAATGGTCTCAATGCCCCAATTAAAAGACACAGACTGACCCACTGGATCAAAAAACAAAATCCAACAATATGTTGCCTGCAAGAGACACAT
>PVKS010043491.1:0-14845 GCA_004027875.1 Aplodontia rufa | reverse complement strand
AAGTTCAGAAATGGTCCTTTGAACCCCATCCTTTCTAGAGTTTTGAGCATAAAATGGTGCTGGATTTTATCAGATGCCTTTTCTGCGTCCAATGAGATGATCATATGGTTCTTGTCCTTGATTCTGTTTAAGTGGTGGATTACGTTAATTGTTTTGGGTATGTTGAACCAGCCCTGCATTCCAGGGATAAAGCCCACTTGGTCATGATGGATTATTTCCTTAATAATTTTTTGAATACGGTTTGCTAGTACTTTGTTGAGGATTTTTGCATCCACGTTCATAAGGGATATTTAGCTCACCTATTCTTCTACTGATTTTTATTTTAACTGTTTCCAGCTGGTATTTTTTTTTTTGGGGGGGTGGCAGAATTGTGGAAAAAATCACAGTAAATGTTTTTGTACAGATCCTCTGATACCTATATATTAATTCCTTGTGGGCTAAGAAAGGTCTTTGTGTAAAAACACCTAAGGACTTGTAAACCTGAGCATATGTCCTTACAATTATTATTTTTTAAAAGAGAGAATCAGTTTAGTTTTTCATGTGGCCTTCGTTGCTGTGACACTTTGTTGTGTACATAGTGCTGGGGTTTGAATCTGCGGACTCGTGCATGCAAGGCAAGCACTGTAACTATTGAGCCACTACTCCAGCCCCATGCCCTCACAATTAAATGGACAGTTTGCCTAGATATGAAATTCTTGACTGAAGTTGTTTTTGTTTAATGTTGCTGCTGTAGAACTGATGCCAATTTGATACTTCTTCATCTGCAGGTAGCCTGCTGTTTTTCTCTGGAAGTTTGGACAATTTATCCTTGTGTTTGCTTTCTTCCATCTTACTATTAGTATATCTGGGCTTTCAAATTTCCATTATGTACCCTGATGCTCATTGCTTCAAAATATCCTATGCTCATTTTGTCCCTCCTTTTGGGACTTATTATTTGGATGTCACTACTTTTATCTTCTATACTCAAGATTTTCTAATTTACTTATTTTTTAAATCTAGAACTGCTTTTTGGAGCATGTCAGAAGCTGAGTTTTCAGTTCCTTACTTCATTCTGCAGTTGTATTCCTTTCACAGCATATTTCATCCATTTTTATTGAGTATTTTTCGAACTGGTATTTTTTTCGTAGTATTACTTCTGCTTCAAATTGCCGTACCTTATGATCACTTTCAGGAGTGACTATCACACATACCTTAAGTTCTTAGCTCATCTCTTTCACTGATTTGGCTTTGGTTGTTCAATTTATGATCTACACTTATACTTCTCAAGCATCCAGTTATTTTGGCATCAAATTCCCTACTGCTAACAGCCCCTGGGCAGAAAATCTCAACCAGAACAACCGTTGACCACTGCTGGATTTTCCTCCATCAAACAACTCTTTTGGTCAGAATTTCAACTTTCAACCACATGGAAGAGCAAGCATGGAAGGCTCCATTTCCTTCTGTTGTAATCTACTGGCTCTGGCATTTAGAAGGAGCAGGTTACTTCCACTTCTAGTAATGAAAAAACTTAAGAGATTCAGATTGACCTCCTAAGGATAACTAGAGAAGCTGGAAAAATTATGGAATATTCTGGCTTAAGTTCCATATGGTCCATGATGAGATTCTAGCTCTCCCATACAGCAACTTTAACAAATTCTTGTTGAATGTGCTTAATGGCCTGAGCTTTGTCCCTCCCTCATCCAGGCTCCCTTAAACTGCCTTTGACTCTGTTGTTCTAAGTCACTGGGCTTTCTAAGACAATCTCTTGTCGTGTGTGTGAATCACAAGTTTAATCCTTCCCGATTACTTTGCACTCTTCCTCACATTCCAAAGTCAACACATTAGAGTCAAGGTACTGTCATGAGGTTTTAAAAAAAAGTTTTTAAAGCCAAAGATGGTTGCTTTGCTGAAGGTTAATAGGCAAATGAAGGGCAAGTGACAGTGCACGGTAACAACTTGGAGTGGCAGCTCTTTTTGTAGTCTCCATTTCTTAGGTCCTACCCAACGTTTCTTTTTTTCCCTTTTATGTTTTTTTTTGCAGTGCTGGGATTGAAGCAGGGCCTCACAGGATAGGCAAGGGGTCCACCACTCAGCAACACCCACAGTCCCTCCGTGAAGCCTTGTCTTATCCTTTATCTCCTTTGCTTGGATAATCTTGTCTCACTGTTGTTTTCATTCACAAAAGAAGTGCACAGGCAACCTTCTTTCCTTCTCAACATCCTCTGCTGAGGGGATAATTCCCCATTTCCTTATTGGACCTGTTGGAGAGAACAGGTCTGTGTTCCCCATGCACTTGGCCCTTAAATGTAACCAGTGAAGGATGGCAGTCCTTGCTGCTTCAGGTCATACCCCATCCATACTATGACCATATGAGCCATAATTTTGGCTCTTTGTTACAATCTTGATGATGTATTAGTGACCCTTAGCAAGTTTCAGGTCCTTTTGAATTCCATTTTGGATGGTGACAGGTTAAACTAGCTGATCTTTTGTCATGGATGTGACGAAGAAACAGCGATACCAGGACCACAGCTATGCACCAGGTGCCATCTGACTGCGCATCAGTTGGCAGCAGGTGGTGAGGTGGACCTGCTGTGGGTAATGACCATGGGTAATTTCTTTCTTCAGAAAAACATCATGGAAGCCTACAAGGTCACCAAGAAGCCTCCTCTGTCCACGGTGAAGATGATTAGAATTACAACTCCAGCAGACAAGGGTGTCTACAACTACAGTATTCAGACCCTCAATTCTGCAGAGCTTGCCAAGAAGGAGCTGTATCAAGAGATGGCCAAGGTGTGAGACAGACACAGACCCAAATGAGATTACTGCAGTTGGCTAATCCAACAAACTCTTTCCTTTCTGACCATAGGTCAGCAGGAGATCTCAGATGCAGATGAAAGCCAATCAGCTAGGGGAGGGAGAGAAGGGATCAGGTGCTGGGAGAATTCTGTTCTACACTAAACATGAATTGTCCAGTGGTCCTCAGTGTATGTTCATATACACCTGACTGAGAACAACTGCAGGGTCCTTAGCTCTAGTGAGGACTCTGTTGTTGCTACTTATGGAAGGCAGTTGTCACCTAGAAGGAAAAGCCTCAGTCGAGGTTTCAACACCCATTACCAGTACAGAATGCTTTTGTTTGTCAAAGGGGACACTAACATGACCCTCACAGGGTTGTTGCAGAGTGCAGTTAATCTGAATGTACCATTTACAGGATCAGGAACTGTCATGCCCTCAGCTATTTCCAATATGTAGTGGGAATGCTGGTGGCCAATAGTATCCAAGATGGTTCTCCACGTTTTTTCCAGTCTGTTTGCTCTCTCATTTCTAGGAGCCAAGAAAAAGATTCACGTATTCACAGAATTACCTCTCAGCCATGGTGGAGCCTCAGGACACAGAGGAAGAAGAGAAGAAAGCCCAGAAGAAATCCCGCCAAACCTGGCTCACAGCCAGTGGGTTCCAAGTGACAGGTCTCCAGAGTGGCACTGACAGCTACCATCAGGAGTTCATACTGCCACCCATCAAAGAGTTCAATGAGGTTCATGGGGTGGGGGGAAGGGAGGGGGGAAGCAGGGCATCAGGTGGGGTGTCCACAGGGAACTTTTTCCTCTTAACTTACTTGTTCCTCTGATTTAGGAGTGGAAAGAAGGTGCATTGTTTGCTAATGTGCTGAATCCTGTGTTGGATCGGGAGAGGTGGAGCTGGGAACAGCGCCACCTGGACTTTGATCTGTACAAGAAGCCACCGCCTTTCGTACAGCTGCCTCCTCCAACACCAAAGTCTGTACCAGGTGATGCAGGAGGCCTTTCCAACTTGAGCCTCCCAATGCTGTTGGCAGCAGGAGTTCTGGGCCACTGTGCATCTCTAGCATTATCCAGTTGATTTCAGATATCCATCAAATTTTCTAGGCTAGGAAATCCTCATTTAGAATGGCTAAGACTATATCTTGGGCTGAAACTCAGGAGATGTGGATTCTAGCCCAAGTGTGATGCTGTGATTTGGGAGAAATCCCTTCTCTGCTCTGGGCCTGGTTTCAGCTATAAATTGGGAGAATTGGAAGGCAGGTCTAAGGGCTTCTACAACTTCAATGCTGTTACCCATGACTGGCTTCTTGACCCCTTCTAATGCTCTTCCAGCTCTAAGATGCTGCTGGACCTCCCTCTGTGGGGAACGGAGGGAGAGAGGAAGTATGGGTCTTGCTACACCAATCTCCCCAAGTTCTGTTTTCTTCCTCTTCATCCCTGTTCCCGAAGTCTGACCTCACGATCGCTTCAATGTTGATATAGAACCCAAACTTCTTAGTTTACAGAGGAAGACTTTGTTTAGTTTACCGAGCAATCAGTTGGCCAGAAAAATACCTTCCAGGAAGCGAGGTCAGATAAATAAGCTTGTAACTGAGCAGCTCCATGAAACATGAAAGTGCTAATGAATTTGCAGGAATATCACTTTCCCACAGGCCTGGACTTTGCTCTTCTCTCTCAGAGAAGTCTGGGGCCTTCTGAGCCTGGGGAAGAGGAGCTCCTATCTGCTGAGACAGCTGTCCAGCGCAGGAACGCAAGGCTTGCTTGCTTGGCTCCACTACCAGTCTTCCCAGCCAGTGCACCTGAGCTTCATTGGTTAAAATAAATACATAAAAAAGTCTTAAGAAATGCAGGCTGGACCTGCCCTGCATCATGTTTAAGAAAAATCGGAATCTGTATGTGAGAAGGGAAGACCTGAATTGGCAGCTAAGCTTTGAAATCCCACTGGATGAATGGAGAATTAGCACTGATGGAGGCCCTAAGTGGCCAGAATAGGGGTGGGGATTCAATGGCTCCTCCCAAGCTTTTCCCAAAGGAACTCTGTAGCCTCTTGTCCCTGGCACAATGCACTTTCCATTTTGTGTACAATGTCTCTGCCATCATTAATTACTAGCTCAAAAGAAAACAAAACAAAACCAGAAGAACCACTTTAAGTTTCCCTGGAAAGTTATTTCCAAAGTCACAATAATTATAAATGTTCCCCTTGGTCAGTTCAGTTACCCAAACTTGCAGAACGCACAGCCCTTCTCCTGCTCTCAGCATTTCCAGTCTTCTTGTTGCCTATTCGCACCAGCACAGCAAAGAGAGATCCCAGCCCCCAACCCCAGGGCAACACCCACATTAGGCTTTTTGGAGCCCGAAGTCACTCAGGGATGACAGAAGCTTAAAGCCTGCTACATGAAGCACACTGGCACTAGCAGAAAGGAGCCTGGAGAAATGAAAAGGCCTGTTAATGCCCCTCAAGATGACTTCTTACCCATTCTTCAAGAATGGAAGCCAACCCTTGAAAAGACACAAAAAGAAAAGAAAAGCACATGCTGTTATACTCCAAGTACTGCAGTCTGCAGGGTCCAAGGTAAGGGTTTGGTCATGAGCCTCAAGAACCCTGGGGCTGTGGAGAAGGCACAGACTCTGGTGCTCAGGGCACTCTTCTCACAGGGTGAGGACAAAGGGGACCAAAAGCCATTGCCAAAGTGTGCTTCTCAGGATCATGCTGATATCTATTAAAGTCTGTTTCTGAGGAATAACATGACTAGTACAATAAGGATAGAAGGAGACACACAAATTGTGGTATTTTATATTCCTTTTGTTAAACAGCTCCTAATGTGTTGTAAGTGTGTTTTGCTCCTTGTTTTAATGAGTGACAGTGGGACACAACCTCCAAGCTGCTGCCTGAATGTGTGGTTTAGTAGACATGGCTGCCCACGCTGCCAAACAGATTCCCACAAGTTTCCTGAGATGGAGGCCATAGCACAAGCCTCAGTTTCTACTGTGGTATCTGATAAACTATCAGCACAGCTGCAAATGCCAGCAATTCAGGTGCCAGAGTTCCCTCTCTTCAGAAGCGGTGATGTCATCAGATGCAGGGCCTACAGGTCAAAACCTAGCCAAGGCTCCCTCAGGGCAGGAGAAAGCCCTTGGGTGCACAATGGGAACATGATTCAACCTGCGACAACCTGGAGTCCTCCACCTTCTGAACAGAGGGTTGTTAGTGTCGGCTGTGGATCTGGGGCAGGCAGCGAGAGGAACACTGTTCTAGTATCAGGACGTCCTCTCCAGAGGGTGAGCACAGATATAGGTTCGCTTCTCAAGGAACTGCTTGGCCACTTTCTTAATCTGCTCATCTAGGTTCTCTGGAGCACCTGGGAGGGAAGAGAGGGAGTGGGTGATCTTTCTGCCCTGTGATAATATAAATAGAGCTGGGGTTGGGTGGTGTTTTCACCAGTCAGCCCCACTCTGTGAAGCTGTCCTCAAGATGACTGCTCAGGAGTGATTTAGGATTGCAGGGAGAGGGAAATGCTTCATCCGAATAGAAAAGGGTCATCCTGTTCTGTGAAACTCCCAGATCTTAAGTGGGCAGGAGTAGGGAGAAGGTCCTGATCAGTAAATGGCCCAGTGGAGGAGCAACCATCTCACCAACCTTCCACAGCATGTCTAACAGTCCTGTCAGCCAGCACTGGGAGCCACTGGACATCACACACCAGTCTCCTCAGCAGTGGTCCTCTCCACCATCAACAACAGACAACAGACCTGGACTCTGCAGCAGACATGCAGCAGACACTGATCTAGAGCCAAAGCCTATAGAATTTTAAGGGTGGGAAGGAGACCCTGAATTCCAAGTTCCAAGGTGAGGTCAAGTAGCTAAGGGGAGGAATAGCATGCCAGGCATACTGAGAAGGCAAAAGGGCCACATTCTCTAGGGATAAAGCCTGTGACCTCTGCAGAGAACTGAGGTTCTTTCTTTCTGGGGCACAGGGATTGAAGAGGCAGGTGTAAGTTTCCAGGGCCTGCCGTGGTGGCTCAGTGGTTACAGAGCTTGCCTGGCATGTGTGAATACGTGGGTTCAAACCCCAGCACCATATGCACAACCAAGTGTCTGAGCAACAAAAGCCACATGAAGAACTAAAATAAAAAGCTGATTTTGTCTTGCTCTCTCTCTGACTGTCCCTCTCTCTCTTATAAAAAAAAACAAACAGTTTCCAGAATCAGGTATAAAGTTATCTCCTTCCTTAGTGACCTTCCCTGGGCAGGTGCAAGGATGTGGCCAAGCAGCTGGGCAGAATTGCCTGGGCCCAGCACAAGGGGCTGTGTTCAGGCGGTTTTCATCTAAGCCCTTATCCCAGGCAGAAGGCTGTGAGCTGCCAGAAGGCTCTGGGAAGAGACCTGAAACAGCTTCTTGTCAACAGGAACCTGTTCTCTCTTCCCTCCTGCCAGCCACCCCACTTAAACTTGTCCAGCTGAGATAGACTGAAGAGATTCTGGACATATGCTTCGGAACAGAACATGTTGGCCAAAAGCATCTATCAAAACCAAGGTCAGAAAGGATGGCTTCTGGGGCTGGAGTGGTGGCTCAGTGGTTATTGTGCTTACCCGGAATGCATAAGTATGCAAGTTCATACCCCAGCACCACGTACACAACAATGACTCGGATCAATGAAAGTCACATGAAAAACTAAATAAAAATTGTTTCTCTCTTTCTCCCTCTCACTGTCCCTCTCTCTTTAAAAAAATAAAAGAAAAAGAAAGGATGGCCTCTGGGGCTGGAGCAGTGCCTCAGTGGTATCACACTTGCCTGGCATGCGCAAGGACTCAGGTTCAAACCCCAGCACTACAAACACAACCCAGTGTTGGACCAATAAAAATCAGATGAAAAACTAAAGTCAATTCCCTTTCTTTAAGAAGAAAGAAAGAAAGAAAGAAAGAAAGAAAGAAAGAAAGAAAGAAAGAAAGAAAACAGAGAAAGGATGACTCTGATTGTCCCGGAGTTGACCTCTGCCCAACCTGTTGCTAAACGGGGCAGCATGCCTGGAGCGAAAAGGCCTGGCTCAGAAGTCACGCAGTCGTGAGGTTCCAATTCTAGCCCTGACCCAAACCCTCTCTGTCCCCAAGAGCAAGCTACTTAGCACCTGAGACTCAATTTCCTCCTCTGGGAAGTGGACCTCAATCCCACTATCTAGGACAGTACACACAATGGCACGTAGGTGCTCAGTGACTGCATCTCCCTCCCTCCAGATGGGGTGAGGGTACTGGGTCTGTGGACCCCTGTCACTCACCTGCCTTTCTACTTTTAGGTAGGAGAAAAAGGAATGGGGCCTGCCTCCAGAGCACCAAGGACCTACCCATGGCCAAGGCATAGTAAACCCACCCAGCTTCCTGAGTGGCACCTGTATATCCAAGAGACTCAGCCTGTCCCACTGACCACCACCAGGCACAGCAGCCCCCCACTCATCCAGTCCTGTCTTTCCAGGACTCCATGATAGGGCCACACCACCCAGCTCTCCACTTCTCCAGTCGCTGGTTTCAATAAAGTACAACAGGACGAAAGACCTGGCTCAGAAGTCACAGCCTTGCGTTCTAATTCCAGACCTGACCTAAACTTGCTCTGTTCCCAAGAACGAGTTACTCAGACTTTCTGAGGCTCAGTTTCCTATGTGGGGAGGAGTAGGACTCACCTCATGGTCGTGGTTCCGGAGTCCAATGCGGATGGAATGGCTGGCCCACATCACTGCTGCCTTCTGTTTTCTCTTCTCTTTGGTCTGTCTATACTTGGGCAGGTGTCAAGGCAAGACAGGTCCCAGAAACCTGGCTGAGACCAGAGGCCAGTGCTTAATGTGCTCAGGTTACCTTCACCAGCAGGAGCACTGGGGTTCATGCCCTGGATTCAGGCTCAAGTGGACAGCCCCTCCCCTCCCCTCATTCCAGAGAGCCCCTCTTCACCTGGGAGGTGCCTGGGCCAACAACAGAAAACTCACCTGGCAGGGGTCCCTAGGTGCAGGCAATGCCAGCTGGCTGCCCCAGCCCCATAGTGATCAAGGTTTCTGTTCCAGGATTCGCAGGGCCCATGTACCTTTCCAAAGTGGAGCAGCAATGTCTCAATAGTCCGGCCAAAGTAATACATGTTCTCCTTGAGCTTGCTGGCACTCTCCTGTCAGGCCACAAGACAGGGCTTGCTCAGCACCTCTTCCCTAGTGGGCCCTGTCCTATCCTACATGAGAATGCAGCCTGGAGCTCCAGGGCCCAGATGGCACAAGAGCTTCAGGGTTGCCTCCTCAGGAGGAACCCGCAGGCCGAGTCACATCCCTCTGGAATGGGATCTTATGGGAGGGCATCCAAATAGGGGCCTCACTCACCCCAAGACCAGGGTGAACAACTCCAAGATTGCCTGTCAGCCTCAGGTCCACGGTTCGACTCAGAGAGTCCTGAATCCTACGGCCAATGATCTCCATGATTGTAGTCATGTTGCCCTGTTTACGCTCACTGGAGAAAGTTCATGGTCCCATGAGTTGAGGTCCTGACATTGGCTGCCACTGCCCAGCAACATAGCCCCCCTGGCTCCCTAGAGCCCCATGCTCCCCACCCCTAGCAAGACATGCAGGGCTCCTGGATACATGGTGACTCCCAGTCCCCTCAGGAAGCCCATGTATGTGGCCATTTCCCAGTGGCTGTCTTCCCAACTAAGGAGTTGCAAAATGTCATTAGAGACAGAAGGGATTTGAAGCTGTGCCCCCGAGATGAGGGCAAAATGGAGCAGGAGAGGAAGAGTCACAGAGAAGAGAAACTGATGTCACGCTGGCCTCAAGTCCCCTCAGCTGTATGAGGAATACCTCCTACCTCAGTGTGGGAGGTGGGGGCTGCCAGGGGAGTGGGCAGATAAGGGTCAGATGGGGCTACAGGGCCATGTGACTCTAAGGGCAGGGCAGTGAGGGCTTCCCTGGGCAGCTGGTCTCTCCTATCTCCCTCAGGTGAGGGACAAGCTTGAGGCCTGGCAAAGGCCCTGCAAGGCCACACACCCCCATCCTGTCCCAGGACCAGGCAGCCCTTTCTTCTGTTCTCTGCTGGCCAGGTAGGACCCTAGAAGGTGTGGGAATGTCATCTACTGGATCCTTGTGGTCAGGATGCGGCCAGCATGCTGCAGGCCGGTTAGGGCAATGAACATCTGGAGAATCTCATTGGTTCCCTGTGGCCAGAAGTGTGAGGTCAACAGCTGCCCCATGAGGCAGCCCAGCAGTGCTATACGTGACTGGGCCAAGCCACTGCTCACTCAGCACAGGCTTCTATCTCAGAAGCACCCAGAGCAGAGCTGTGCCCAGGAGCTGAGGACTGAACAGGGAAGGTGCCCTCACCCTGCAGACCTGGTGGCGGGGCCTCTTGCTGGGAACCCCCCACCTCCCATAGCCAACCTTAGATGGGTAACTCCTTTCCTAAGCCTTGGACTCCTTGTTAAAATGGGACACCAGTTTTCCCTGGATGGCTAGGGCACAGCAAGAGCTGGAGAAAAATATGCTGGTTCTGGGTTGATGCCAGATTCCCCAGCAAAGCTGCTAATTGCTGAGCAGCAGAGCTGGGAGCCACCCAGCGACAATACCCAGAGGACTTCTGCTGGAAGTGCAATGACACTGTGGGTCAGGCAGGTGCAGGGCCCCCATGTGACAGGAAGCAGGGTGCGGAGGCCCTGACAGAACTTCCCCCAGCTCAGACAGCAGCATCTGCCTCACATCAAAGTCTCCTTCTGAGAACCACAGCCTCAAGGGTTTCCTTAACTTCTGCTCTATCTACCCAGCCACCCAGAAGTCCAGGCCTCCTAGGCTGAGACATGGCTGTGTCCCCAGAGAGCCACCCCTTCTCCCCCCATGCTGGCCCTTGAATGTCCATTTGCTAAGGGAAAGAAGCTGGGATATGTGGGACAGGCTGGGAACAAAAGCAGCCAGTGAGGCTTCTACCAGGCAGAGGCCAAGGCCCAACCAACAGAGACTGAGAAAGTCACTCAGAACTGGAAGCATGGTGCAGGCTCACATCCTCTCCCTGTCTAAGGGTCCCTGCAGACCTCAGGGACTTTGTAAAGCTCTTTTTGCCTCAGTCCCTCAAGTCTACCTCTACTCCTAGCAGGAACACCCTGGCCCTGGGGGAATTTCCCAGAACACAAATATAACCCAACCATTCCCTGCTGAAAAACTTTCTAAGGCTTCCAAACTTCCTGTTATCAGGTAAAGTTTTCCTTTTCCATCTTATCCACACTCTGCCTCTGACCGCTCCCTACTCCACTCCCTGAGCAAGCCCACAGTGGGAGGCGTGGCTGCTGCTTCCAGAAAGGCTTCCTTACTCTCCACTCACCTAGTGCTAGCCTTCAATTCCTGTCTGGGCCCAGCACATTCTACTTCCACTGCTCAGACCCTAATGTCCTTTCCTTTTTGCCCCCAAAGGCCAAGTGCACCTGCTTTCTGGGACTTCAGCTCCCTCTGGGAGGCTGCTGTTCTCTGTCTTTCATTGCCTCTGTTTTGCAGCAGCATCTTGGGCAGTCATGTTGTACCATCAGAACATGGCACCCCAAGGTTGTCCCTGTGGTCCGTCCCCACCTGGCACTTGCTGACTAAGCTGACCTTCAGGCTTGTGAATTCATGGAGGGCGGCAATTAGAGAATAAGAAGGAAACCAAGACCCAGGAGGCAAGTCATGGATGCAGAGCTGGAGCCAGGACTGGAGCCCAGGTCTCCCACAAGATGTATGTCCCACACCCTGTCTGGCCAGAAGCAGCTTGGCAAAGACCCACAAAGAGATTCTGGGAGGCACTGGGCTCAGCAGAAAGGGCTGTTAGGAGCATGGCTCAGCCTCAATTTCTCCCTCTGTGAAGTAGGTGGAGCCTGCAGGGTTAGGATAGTTCAATGGGAGGCCGGGCTATGGTGGTTCCTCAGTAGCACTTCCTAGGTTCAGAAAACCAGGGAAAGGAGGATGGGAGCCACAAGCGGGGGGCTAACAGGACTGATGGAAAACGGGGCCACTCACCTCGAAGATGAGGAGGATGCGGCTATCACGGAGCATGCGCTCATAGGGGTAGTCCTTCATGTAGCCCGAACCCCTGAGGATCTGCAGTGCCTCGCTGACGCACTGCCAGGCGCTTTCTGAGCTGAACACCTGCCACAGACCCAGGGTGCAGTCAGCCACAGGGGTGCTGGCACCAAATCCCTTCCAAAACAACCTAAGCCTCAGGGAGCTGATGGCCGGAAAGGGCTGGGAGGTCCTGTTTGAAGAACTGGGACTTTGGGATGAGAGTGACCCCAGGAAGAACTTGGTAGCTAACCAGAGGCAAGTCTTGGAACACACTGACCAGTCAAAGGTTATTGCCTCCACTGTGAGCTTTTGACTCCTCTGCAGCCTTCCTCTACCTCTTCCACACCTGGGTCAATGCCTGTGTTTTTAACCCACCTACGATTCTACTTCCTCCAGGAAGTGTGACCCTCTCCTGCTTGGCTCCATTCACCTGCCAACTCCCTACCCTAAATCTGAAATCATGCCTGGACAACTGACCCTGCATGGCCATGACTTATTTCTCTCTCTGCACTCTGTGAGCAACGCAGGAGCAGAAATGCTGTTGCAGTTAGTGCTAGCCTCAGCATCTGGAAGATGGTCAGCTCACAGGTGGCAGTCAGTGTCCATGGTCATTGCCAAAGAGGGCTGGGGGGCTGGGCACAATGGTGCAAGCCTGTAATTCCAGCAGCTCGGGAGGCTGAGGCAGGAGGATCGCAAGTTCAAAGCCAGACTCAGCAACATGGCAAGGCCCTAAGCAACTTAGAGAAAGCTTGTCTCAAAATAAAAAATGAAAAGGGCTGGGGATGTGGCTCAGTGGTTAAGTGCTCCTGGGTTCAAATCTCTGGTACAAAAGAAAAAAAAGTCAAAGGGTGAGATGATGAAATGAAATGAAAGCAATTGTAACCCAGCACAAGGCCTGCCCACCCCAGAATGCTCACTTCCCTTAAGCTGTCAGACCTCTTAGCATTTGTCTCAAGAGCTCAATTAGTTCTTGTACATGGAGGTAAGCACTCTACCAGTAAGCTACTTCCCCAGCCCCACTAGCTTATTGGAAAAAAAAACTTAAAAAAGAAAAGAAAAGAAAAGAAAAGAAAAAAAAAGACACTTCCCAAAGAAGAGCATCAGGAAACTCTACCTTATCAGGATCTACCTTATCAGACATTTTAGAAAAAGGATATTCTGATGTCAACAAGGCAGCCGTGAAAAAAGAAAAAAAAAGAAGACACCCCCTCCAGGAGAGCCCAGATGCTATTTTACGTACCCTGATGTAAAGCTATAATGTCTGTATTTTCTCCTGTGGCTACAGACTACCAACTAGCCAGGAAGAACTTGGCACAAACCACATTTGGCTGGACACCGTTCTCTGCTGCTTCTCCCAGCTGCATCCTAAGGCCACCCCTGCCCAGCCCTGCAGAGCTGCACTCAGTGGGCACATAATAAATACTAGTCGAGGATAAGTGGGCCTATAAACTAAGGAGAAGACAAAGACAGCAGGAAACACTGGGGGTCCGAAACGCTGCAGTGAAGGAGCTTTTCTTCAACGCCTCCAGTGCCAGCTCTCTGTGACAGGCTCACCTTCACTATGGCGGCTTTGATGGAACAGTAGGGAAACTCTTGTTGGTCGAGTATCCCTGCAGTGAGGTAGGCCATGCTTTCCATTACATAAGCCTTCTGAGCCATCAGTGCAAACTTTTCCTGGAATGTTTAGAAAAAAGCATAAGAAGCATGTTGTATACCTCCATATCCTTAACTATTTGATATTTGATAAAGGGGGCAAAAGCATAGTGTGGAAGAAAAATAGCTTGTTCAACAAATGGTGTTGGACAAATTGGACAGCCATGTGTAGACAACTGAAGCTAGATCCTTATCTTTTGCCCTGCACAAAAATTAAATCAAAATGGGTCAAAGACTGGGTTATTAAGCCAGCAATTTTAAACTTACTAGCAAAAGAAGTAGGGTCAACACTACTGGACATAGGAGTTGGCAGCACCTTCCTTAACAAAACTCCTATGGCTCAAGCAGTAAAGTCAAGAATAAATGAATGGGATGCAATTAGACTAAAGTTTTTGCACAGCTAAAGATCTAGTCAAGAGCATCAAGAGAGAACCTACAGAATGGGAGAAAGCTTTTGCCTGCTACACCTCGGACAGAGGGCTAATATCCAGAACACACAAGGAACTAAAGAAACTAAACACCAAACCCACAAATAATCCAATCAATAAATGGGCTATGGATCTAAAAAGAAACTTCTCACCAGAGGAAGTCCAGAAATCGCAATAAGTATATGAGAAAATGCTCCACATCATTAATTATAAGGGAAATGCAAATCAAAACTTCAGTGAGATACCACCTCACTCCTGTTAGAGTGGCAAAAGTGAAAAATTCTAATAATAACAGATGCTACAGGGGCTGTGGGAAAAGAGGAACACTGTCACACTGCTGGTGGGACTGCAAACTGGTTCAGCCACTATGGAAAGCAGTGTGGAGACTCCTCAAAAAATTAAGGATGGAACCACCTTATGACCCAGCTATCCCACTCCTGGATATTTTCCCAAAAGAGTTAGAATCAGCATTTTATAGTGATGTGGCTTCCTCAATGTTTATGGCAGCTCAATTTACTATAGCTAGATTATGGAACCAAGCCAGATGCCCCTCACTCGACGAGTGGCTACAAAAACTTTGGTACATATATACAATGGAATATTCTATCTTCTCTATTTGGCCATTAGAGAAGATGATATTATGGTTTTTGAAATCAAATGGATGGAGATGGAAAGAATTATGCTAAGTGAAATATCCCTATCTCAGAGACTCAAGGGCTGAGTAGTTTCTCTCATCTGTGGAAGCTAGAATACATCAGGAAGCAGTATGTTAGACGGCGAAGCCAATAAATAATAACCTCAAATTGTATGATTGTCAGCATAATAGGGGGATGGCACCCTAGGGTACTTGGAGGCGTAGGGTGGGGGACAGGCTGGGAGGAGGGATTAGGAAGGATATCTAGGAGACTGGAGGGTGGGGAATATGGGGGAATCATCTCAGAAG
>PVKS010043490.1:0-14823 GCA_004027875.1 Aplodontia rufa | reverse complement strand
AAAAATAAAAATAAAAAAAACTACGGTAGAAGTTTTCCTTTGTTAAAGAAATTTAACTTCAGGGGTTGGAGTGGTGGCTCAGCAGTTAAAGCGCTTGCCTGGCATGCATGAGGACCTGGGTTTGAACCCTAAGACCACAAACACAATTAAGTTTTGGAAAAACAAAAACCAGATGAAAAAATAAAATTGATTCTTTCTATTTATTTATTTTTAAAGAGAGAGGAACAGTGAGAGAGAAATAAAGAGATAATCAATTTTTGTTATTTTAATAAACAAAACACTGTAATCACCGAGCTAAGGCTCCAGCCCTCTCTCACTTTGAAAAAAAGAAAAGAAATTTAACTTTATAAACACCATTTGTAAGAAAAGGTCTTACTCTTTTTCAGGACTTGAACCCAGGAGCATTCAACCACTGAGCCCCAAACCCAGCCCTTTTTAATTTTTTATTTTGAGATAGGGTCTCCTTAAGTTGCTTAGGACCTTGCTAAATTGCTAAGTCTGGCTTTGATCCTGCCTCAGCCTCCTGAGTTGGTGTGATTACAGGTGTGCACCACCACGCCCAGCTCAGGTATTTTCCTCTTAACTCTTACCAATTGGGTAGGCACCAATTTAAGTCTGCATAACAATCCTTATAAAACAGCCTGTTCACCTTACTTTCCTGGTCACTTTCTCATTACTTGCCTCTCCAGCCCAAATGCTCAGACTCCCTTTCCTTTGTTTAGTGTGAGGTGTAGGAGACCAGAGTCTACAAATTCTTTGGGGTACTCATTTGAGTGTTCCCATGCATGTCTTCAAACATGCACATCTTAATAAACTTGCTTGTTTTGCTCTGGCTAATGTGTCTTTTGCCAGTCAGTTCACAAGGCCCCAGCTGGAAAACATGATTTCTCCTCTGCAGGTATGCTGTCTAGACTCCACTCAGCCTCTCCCCTCTCATTTATTAAGAAGACTGTCAGGGCCCAAGCCTCCTCAAACATGGTGGTGCCGTTCACTTTCTTGCAAGGTCTTTATGTCATGGGAGGAGATGTCCCTGGAGAAGGATCCACAGAGTTCCCAGAGAAGAGAGGGAACTCAACTTAGGACCAGCGAGGGTTCTTGGCATGTATAACAGAAAAGGACTTCAGCCAGAGCCAAAGGCATGGCTGGACAAAGGTTTGTTTAGGAAGGTAGACACACAGTCAAGGGAGAATGCAGGTTGGCTCCAGAGTGAGCAGCCCTGATTTGGGCTGGGGATCCAATGTGTATGGAAGGGCTGCCTCAGGGGCAGAGTGGAGGTGAAACTGCACTCGAAGTTCTGCCATTTTCCCCTGTGCTTGCATATCTCCCTCACTTGACAAGGTCAAGTGCTCAAGATTGACAGCGGTGCTTTCTGCATCTTGATGGATTGTGGGCAGTTCTTTGAGGTTCTGTATTTCTCTCTCTCTATCCTAAATCCCTATCTATTTATGTCCAATCTAATCACTTTTCAAAATATGCAGAGATTTGTCTATGTGCTATTCCAGAGGTCATTTTTTTTTCTTTTGTAGAGATAATGGGATTTGAGAGGAAATACCTCTGGTTTATTTGCTCTTTTCACAAGCTGGCTGCCAAGTGACCTTTGGAGTTGACTCTGTGCTACCTATTGATGTAAAGCTCTGACCTGGGAGTGCTGGGTTACACCACCATGACTAGCACCAGTCAGGAAACCCTGTGTGGAAAGGGCTCACATGAGGTGACCCACATGAATGTATCAGCCGATGCAGGAAGCCCGAGGAAGGCCCATTTTGAAAACTTTCTCCTCACGGTTCCCTTGAGCTAACCTGGAATTTCCCTCCCATCTTTAGTCACAACTGTCTTCAGCAGAAGATTAGAATCTGCTGCATCCCTTCCTCAAAATTCCCTCACTCTAGGACAGGCTCTGAGCTGGGCAGTTGCTGTCTTAGAGGTCATGTAACAGTGGTCCACTTTATGCTTTGAATATAGCCCTTGCTATTCTGCTACTGTGACTTATTTCTATTTGTTTATTTTTTTAAGAGTGAGGGGGAGAGTGAGAAAGAATCAATTTTATTTATTTTTTCATCTGGTTGTTGTTTTTTTTTTTTAAAGAGAGAAACAACTTTATTTAGTTTTTCGCAAGGCCTTCGTTGCTCCAACGTTTAGTTGTGTAGGTGGTGCTGGGGTTTGAACCCGGGTCCCTGTGCTTGCCAGGCAAGTGCCGAAACCGCTGAGCCACCGCTCCAGCCCCTGGTTGTTGTTTTTTTGACACTGTTATGTATGCGGTGCTGGGGTTCAAACCAGGGTCCTCATGCACACCAGGCAAGCACTCCAACCACGGAGCCTTCACTCCAGCCCCCTGCAACTTATTTTTAAAATGGGCATGTTTCTTTTCTTCCACTTCCTCTCTTTCTCCCTAATCTCAGGGCAGGGAACAGGATTGCTTATCATGAATGTCCGTCCTTGAACCCACTGCAGGAACTAAGTAATTCTGACTTCCAGTTTGGCACCAGAGGATCTCAGAAACACTTATTTCTCTAATTAACAAGTGAATTACAACTCCAGTCAGAGAACATGTGGACTGCAGCCTCTGAATCACCTCTTTTAAAACCTCTTGTTTTCCCTGATGGGAAGAATCACAGTCTCTGGGACAGGAGTCCCCTGTGCTTCTCCTTTGGTAGCAAAGCAATAAACCTTCTTTTTCCTTTTTCTTAAAACCGTGTCCTCATTATTGGATTGGGGACAAGGACCAAGCTTTTGGTGACAGTCACAGGGATCTGCTCAGCACACACACCAGTTCATCTCTTTCATTTCCCTTTGCTTTGAGCTCACTGGGCCTCCAGCCTCAGTGTCTGTTTTTAGTCAGCTTTTCATCACTGTGACCAAGAGAACTGACAAGGACAACGCGAAGGGGGAAAACTTTATTTTGGCTCAGGGTTTCAGAGGTTCAGTCCACGGTTGGCTTTCTCCATAGTTCTGGGCCAGACAAGAAGCAAAACATCATGGCGGAAGCATAGGGAGGAGGAAAGCAGTTCCAGACATGGTATCAAGGAGGCAGAGAGCTGCACTCACCAGGGACAAATTATAAACCCCAAAGGCACACCCCGAGTGCCTTCCGCCACCTGCTACCTGCCTACAGTTACCACCCAGTTAATCCATGTCAGTGGATTAGTCCACAATTAGGTTATAGCTCTTATCATTTCACCTCTGAACCTTCTCTCTTTTTTTTTTTAATGTTTCTTTAAATGTTTTTGAAAATTGATTGATTGATTGATTGGTGCAGGGGTTGAACCCAGGGGTGCTTAACCACTGAGCCACAACCCCAGTACTTTTTATTTTTTATTTTGAGACAGGGCCTTGCTAAGTTGCTTAGGGCCTTGCTAAATTGCTGAGGCTGGCTTTGAACTTCCAATCCTCCTGCCTCAGCCTCCTGAGTCACTGGGATCACAGAGCATAAGCCACCATGCCGGCAACCTCTGCATGTTCTTGCATTGACTTACATATGAGCTTTTGGGTGACATCTCATATCCAAACCATAAGTGTTCCAACCAGTTTCTGATGTTTTTGCCTCTCGGGTCTCCAGGACTCTATGCTATCCTTTCTCTTTCTTTCTCAAGAAGTCTTCATGCTTCCTTTAGATGTATCCTCTCTCCTCAAAGACAGGAGACTCTCAAGGTTTGGTCAGAATTGTTAAGTTGAACCCAGGAGGGCCTGGTTGGCTACACTTGGTATTCTAACCCCTCACCCCACCCAGAGTTAGGTAATGGCTCTTCCTCTTGTCCCCTGCCTATAAGTAGTAAGGATCTTCATTATATTTTACTTTTTTTGGTTTTTTTTTTGGTACCAGGGATTGAACCCAGGGGTGCTTAATCACGAAGCCACATTCCCAGCTCTTTTTTTTTTTTTTTTAATTTTTTAAAGAGAGAGACAGAGAAAGAGAGAAACAACTTTATTTAGTTTTTCACATGGCCTTAGTTGCTCTAACACTTAGTTGTGTACGTGGTGCTGGGGTTTGAACCCAGGTCCTCGTGCTTGCCAGGCAAGCGCCGAAACCGCTGAGCCACCGCTCCAGCCCCATCTTTTATTTTTCTTTTATTTTGAGATATGGTCTCATTAAGTTGCTTACTGCCTTGCTAAGTTGCTGAGGCCAGCCAAAGCAATCCTCCTGCCTCAGCCTCCCCAGCTGCTAAGTTTATGGGCATGTGCCACTTCTTCATCATATCTTACTAATATCAAGTAATATTTTTATTTTTATATATTCTCCCACCACAATCCACCTCACTAATATCAGTCTTAATATCTTATTTATTACTAGGTCACTGTCTCCTTTATTTTTTAATTTGTTTACTTTTGGTACTGGGGTTGAAACCACTTAGTTACATCCCAGCCCTTTTTATTTCTTATTTTGAGACAGGGTCTTGCTAAATTGCTTAGTGCCTCCCTGAATAGCTGAGGCTGGCCTAGAACTTGTGATCCTCCTGCCTCAACTTCCCAAGTCACTGGCATTGTAGTCAAGAGTCACCAGCCTTGACTTCCTTTTTTTTTTTTTTTTTAAGAGAGGGACAGTGAGAGAGAGAGAGAAAAAAAAATCAATTTTATTTAGTTTTTCATGTGGTTTTTGTTGCTCTGACACTTTGTTGTGTACATGGTGGTGGGGTTTGAACCCATGTCCTTGTACATGCCAGGCAAGTGCTGTAACTGCTGAGCCACCACTCCAGACATTTATCTTCCTTTTTTTTTTTTTAAAGAGAATCAATTTTATTTAGTTTTTCACAAAACCTTTACTGCTCTCACACTTCGTTGTGTACATGGTGCTGGGGCTTGAATTCCTGTCCTCACGCTTGCCAGGCAAGGTCTATAACTGCTGAGCCACCGCTCCAGCCCCTGTCTTCCTTGTTGAAATGATTGAATTATTAGTACTTAAATATATGACGATGCTTGAGGCCCTGGATTCAATCCCTAGCACTGCTAAAAAAAAAAAAAAAAGGTGCATAGCTAATTTTACTTCAATTCTGACCCCAAGAACTCCCAACTCCCTTCTCCTTGACTGTCTGTAAGTATATAGACTGGAATAGCAGACTCCCCAGCGTGCAGGAGTGCCCAACAGACCGAATTCTGACTAATTAGATATGAGGAAGTCTGCTGATTCATCTATTAGATGAGAGTTTAAATATATGCGGACTCGATTTCTTAACCCAATTCCTTTATTTTTTTTTTAATTAAATAAAAAGAATAATTTCCCCCAGGGAGGTCCACCTACATCCGTGTTCTCAGCAAGGTCTATATCCTGGCTTCTCACTTGAAGCCAGAGAGACAACCTCTTAGCCTGCACCTGCCAGTCTCCATGGATTTTGGGAAGAGAAGTGTAACCAAGCAAGAGTCCCAGGGGCACAGAAAGTAGGTGGGCACTTACCAAAGTTGGGGGGGGGGAGTAATTTCCAACTGGGTATGGATTTTCCCTTTGGGGTGATGAAGACATTTTGCATTGAGATACAGCAGCTGATATACTGTGCTGTGAATATAATGAATGCTGTTTAATTGTTCAATTTATTTATGTATTTATTTTGGTGTTGAAAATTAAACCCAGGTGTCAAATGCAAATTAGGCAGGTGCTCTACCACTGAACTGTATCCCCTCAAATTTTTCATTTTAAAATGTTTGAGGAGCTGGTGTGGTGGTGCACTCTTATAATCCCAGCTACTCAGGAGGCTGAGGCAGAATACTCACAAGTTTGAGGCACTATCTCAAAATTTATAAAATTAAAAGAAAAGTGGGTAGGGGGGAATGGTGGTCTAGGGATATATATAACTCAGTAGCCCAGCATGTGGTTAGTGTACACAAGGTTCTGGGTTTGATCTCCAGCACACATCCACACACAGTCTATTTTATGTTATGTGAACTCCTTAATTTAAAAAAGTATGTTGTGGGGCTGGAGCAGTGGCTCAGTGGTTTCAGCGCTTGCCTGGCAAGCACAAGGACCCGGGTTCAAACCCCAGCACCACGTACACAACTGAGTGTTGGAGCAACGAAGGCCATGTCAAAAACTAAATAAAGTTGTTTCTCTCTTTCTCTGTCTCTCTCACTGTCCCTCTCTCTTAAAAAAAAATAAAATAAATTAAAAAAATAAAAAATAAAAGAAGTATGTTTTTGGGGCTGGAGCAGTGGCTCAGCCCTAGAGCGCTTTCCTGGCCTGTGTGAGTACCTGGGTTCAAACCCCAGCACCACATACACAGTTGAGTGTTGGAAAAACAAAACCAGATGAAAAATAAAGAAATAAAATTGATTCCTTTTTTCTTCATCTTTTTAAAAAAAAACTTGTCATCAGCAAAAGCATCATCTATCTGGTTCTTTCTTCTGAAAAAATGGAATGGAGAAAGGTGTGTGGTACCAGAGACATATGCATACATGAATCACAGATGGAGCACGACCAAGAATTATGCACCCTCTACTACAGCAACACAGCTATATTGCTACATCAATGTTTATAGCAGCACAATTCACAATAGCTAAATTATGGAAGCAACCCAGATGCCCATCATTGGATGAATGGATCAAGAAACTGTGATATATGTGAGATATATATATCTATCATGGATCTCTACTTAACTGTTTAAAAAAATGAAATTATAGCCTTTGCTAGTAAATGGATAGAAATGGAGAAAATCATGCTGCGTGAAATTAGCCAAACCCAGAAACTGAAGGGCTGAATGTTTTCTCTCATATGTGGAAGCTAGAGTACAATATAGGAAAGAGTGAAAGAACAATAGGTGTAGACAATAGACTCACCAAACACAGATTACCAACCAACCGAGGGCAACCATAGACTAGGAATGGGGGGCACGGAGAGAGAGAGCGGGTGGAGATAAGGCAGGAGGGTGGAAATGGGTAAAGGGGGATGCATGATGTGTGCATGAATGAAAGTGTAACAATAAACCCCTTCACTACATAAAACTATAATGTAAAATAAAACCTTGTTTTAAAAAAAGAATTATATATCCTCTTTCTTTTTCCATTTCATTGACAGTGAAATGGTCTGGCCTCATGAGACCCAAGAAAAGAAGAAAAAAGTCTGTAGGTGACAGGAAATACATGTAGTGAAAATCGTTTTCATTATTATGAAAGGAAATATGAAATACATCTGAATAAAGGAATCAGCTTCTTGATAGAGTTATAAAAATTTATTGGTATATAGCTTTTTTAATTATTAAAAATAAAGTTCCCAAATAATGCTGTGGTTTATATAAGTCTGAGAAAGACAGTCAACAATTCACCCAGAAAAATCACTTCCAGGGTCATTTTCATTTTACTCAGGCAATCAAGACCATTCTCAGAAGCCCTCGCCCCTTGAATCGTTCCTGAAACCCTCAACTATTCCTTTTTTTGTTTTTGTTTTTGTTTCAAAGAGAGAGGGACAGTGAGAAAGACAGAAAAAGAGAGAAACAACTTTATTTAGGTTTTCACATGGCCTTCATTGCTCCAACACTTAGTTGCGTACATGGTGCTGGGGTTTAAACTCGGGTCCTTGTGCTTGCCAGGCAAGCGCCGAAACCACTAAGTCACCACTCCAGCCCCTCAACTATTCCTTGACTTCCAAGATCACATCCTTTCAACAAAAGGCCATTCGAAGACATGTTCCACCATGCTGAAAAGAAGGTCCTGACTGAGACTTGGGTGTCTTTTCTTCCAACAGCTGGGACCAGTCACCCTATACTGGCAGGCCTGGTCTGGGTACCTTGGACCCTGGGAGAATTCCAGAGTTTGGATTGGCAGCAAGACCTGCTGGAGACAATGTATACTCACTTCAGCTAATAATTTGGAGTTCTTTTTGATACTTTTCAGCATTTCTTTTGGGAGTACCAGGGATTGAACCAGTACCAGGCACTTAACCACTGAGTCACACTCCCAGCCCTTTTTATATTTTATTTTGAAACAGGGTCTTGCTAACTTGCTAAGACTGGCTTTGAACTTTCAATCTTCCAGCCTCAGTTTCCTGAGTTGCTGGAATTATAAGCGTACACCACTGCACTGGGCCTTTTTCAGCATTTCTTTTCCAGGATCTATGCTGATACTTTCAGGAAATGGCTGTTGTTCATTTCATTTTTTTCTGAAGGAAGTGGAACAAGTTGAATTTTGGCAGGTGTGTAAGGGCTTCTTTAGAAACCTAAGTGAAATATTGATTATTGGAATTCCCAGCTGAGACTTCCTTCTCCTAAAGGAGTCTTTTCTTTCTATCCTTTCTTAAATGAACTGTTTGTTCAGCTTGCCTCAGTGTCCCTTGGTTTCATTCTTTAACTCTGAGAGGACAGAAACCCAACATCCACAAAATTGGCATCATCTCTCTCTCTTAGAAAAAAAAAGAAAAAGAAAAAAGAAATATTAGTTATTACTGATGGTTCAGTCTATAGGATTGGTGCTCAGGTCAGGGTTGAGTGGTCCACCTGTGATCTGGATCATGTTCAGTACCTAAGTGACTTGACATCAAATCAGCATTGAGGCCAGGCATGGCGGTGCACACCTGTAATCTCAGTGACTCAGGAGCCTGAGGCAGGAGGATTACAAGTTCAAAGCCAGCCTCAGCAATTTAGGCAGACCCTGAGCAAATAAGTGAGACCCTATCTGAAAATAATTTTGTTTTAAAGGGTTGGGCATGTGGCTCAGTGTTTAAGTGCCCCTGGTTTTGACTCCTGACATGCACACACACACAAAAATCAGCATTAAGGTTGGCCATCCATTCTATTTAATAATGAAAATATGCATTAGGGTTTAGGGGTGGCAAAATACACAAATACTCTACCCTCGTCTCCCTGACAACTGACAGTACTCTGAATTGATCACTTCTCATATCTTGGGAACAATATGGCTTTTGCCATTTTAAATCATGCATGACAAGATTTTGGCTCACCAAATGACCCAGGAGTTCTTGTTCTGATTGCATCATGTTGATTCACCCTAGTTAGGAAATTGTGATAAAAGCAAATAAAAATAGCAGTCTTTTTAAATATTTGGATTTGTAAAGATTAACACTTAGGTAGTACAAGAGGAGGAAGGGAAGGAAAATGAAAATGCATTAACAGTTCAAAATGATTGTATTTTACAAAGGAAGAACAGAGGCTTAGCAAGGTTAAATGATCTGCTACAAGGTATGCTTTCAGGAAGTAGCAGAGCAGGAACTTGGCTGTAGGGACTTGGTCAGAGCCGAGTTCCAGTTTTCCCTCTCAGCAAATGGGTCATTTGTGTAGGGTAGTGTCCTCACTTGGGAAGGCCATGAATGTCTTCTTCTTCGTGATTTTTTTCCCATGACAAAACACATTGCACTTTTTTTTTTTAAGAGAGAGAGAGAAGGAGAGTGAGAGACAGAATAAAAATAAATAAAAAGAAAGAGAAAGAGAATCAGTTTTATTTAGTTTTTCCTCTGGTTTTCATTGCCGTGACACTTAGTTGTGTATGTGGTGCTGGGGTTTGAACCAGGGTCCTCCCTCATGCCAGGCAAGTGCTCTACTGCTGAGCCACTGCTCCAGCCCCACATTGCACTTTTTTAAATTTTATTTTTAAAACAAAGTTTCAAAGAGCTAAGACAAGAAGAAAAGTACAGTGCTCATTGTTATACAATGAAATTTACATTCTGAATGATGCAGTTTATTTATTTATTTATTTTTTTAAGAGAGAAGGACAGTGAGATATAGAAGGAGAGACAGAGGGAATCAATTTTTATTGAGTTTTTCACATGGCTTTCGTTGCTCTGACACTTAGTTGTGTACCTGGGTGCTGGGGTTTGAATTCGTGTACTCACGTATGCCGGGCAAGCGCCGTAACCACTGAGTCACCTCTCCAGCCCCGAGGCAGTTTATTGATCCAGTGGCCACCCCTGCACTGCTATCCTGTTACATAGAATTGCCATCAATATCAACATATTTTGCATCCACAGATTCGGCCAACAGCAGACCTGAAACATTTGGACCAGGCCAGTGGTCCACAGCTGTAGACTTAGTGTCTGGGATGGCAAGCTTAAGGCCAGCCTGAGCAACTAAGTAAAACTCTGTCTCAAAATAAAAAAAAAATAATAAAATAAAATAAAAAGGACTAGTGAAGTAGCTCAGGGATAAAGTGCCTGAATTCAATTCCCAATACTAGAAGAAAAAAAAAATTCAGTTGAAGTAAGAGGCACTGGCACAGAGGTATAGTCAGTAGTGCCTGTAATTTCAGAAAACAGGAGGCTGAGGCAGGAAGATTGTAAGTTCACAAGTTTCAGGCTAGCCTTCAGCAATTTATGACTCTGTCTCAAAAAAAGGCTGGGGAGCTGGAGAGGTTGCCCATGCTCATAGGTACAGCGCTTGCCCGGCATTCCCACACAACACAAGGAGGACCCAAGTTCAAACCCCAGCACCACATGCACAATTTAGTGTCAGAAAAACAAAAAACAGATGCAAAAATAAAATTAAAGCACCCCTCACTCTTATGCTTAGCATAAATGAGGCTCTATTCAATTCCCAGCATGGAAAAAAAAAAAAAAGGGGTCAGGGATTGTAGCTGTACTGAATGTATGTAGACTTCTTATTGTTATTCTCAAAATAATATAGCTCCAATTGTTTATATAGAATTTACATTGTGTTAGGTATTATAAGTGATCTAGAGATCATTTAAAGTAGATATGAGGGGGCTGGAGCGGTGGCTCAGCGGTTTTGGCGCTTGCCCAGCAAGCATGAGGACCCAAGTTCAAACCCCAGCACCACGTACACAACTGAGTGTTAGAGCAACTAAAGCCAGGTGAAAAACTAAATAAAGTTGTTTCTCTCTTTCTCTGTCTTTCTCACTGTCCCTCTCTCTTTAAAAAAAAAAAAAAAAAGTGTAAGGTTTGTTATGCAAATTTGAGTTGTTGCTTTCTCTGCTCATTAAGAGTTTCTATTGGTTTAACCTGGCATGGTTGGGCACACCTGTAATTCCAGAGGCTTAGGAGGCTGAGGCTGGAGGATCGAAAATTCAAAGTCAGCCTCAGCAACTTATCGAGCCACTAACCAACTTAGCAAGACCCTGTCTCAAAATAAAAATAATAATAATAAAAAAAGAAGAAAATAAAGGCTGGGGTGTGACTCAGTGGTTAAGCACCTCTAGGTTCAATTCTTGGTTCCCCCCCAAAAAAATTTCTAGTGTTTAAAGCCTTCTCTAAATAAATAAATAAATAAAGCCTCTTCCTGTACAGACAGGAAGCACCTTTATGAATGGAGATTTCCTATATAGAGGTAAATCTCTCTTACGAAAAGGAACTCTATTTTTATATCATCTCAGATGTCTGCTAATTCCTAGAACTACCAGTTCAAAACAATCCTTATGGCAAAGAGGCATATTTTGAGGTATTATATTTTGGGGCTCCTATAGTCTTATTTTGAGGCAGTGTGTCCTTGACCCCATCTGGGTCCAATGTTCCCACATGCCTCTCAGGACTTACCCTCTATCATTGATGTGCATGTTTACTGGTCAGAACGTGTCTGTGTGAAAGAGGTCATTACTTGTCCACTTTATTCGTTCTGGAGATTGAACTCAGGGGCACTTTACCACTTAGCCACCGAGATACATGTTCAGCCCTTTTCATTTATTTATTTATTTTTGTTACCTGACATTGAACCCACATGTCCTCTATCACTTAACCATATCCTCAGCCATTTTTATTTTTTATTTTGAGACAGTCTCACTAATTTGCTTAGGGCCTCTCTAAATTGCTGAGGATGGCCTGGAGCTTGAAATCCAACTGCCTCAGCCTCCTAAATCACTGAGATTTGCCACTGTGCCCTGCAACAGCAATGTTATTTAAGAGGTTTTCTGTCACTCATAACCTTACCTAATTGTAAATAAGGTCTGTATATATAAAAGGACGGGAATTCTGGGTGGCAATTCCAACTCCTATTGGTTTCCTTTTAAAGAAGATATTAGATGCTCAGTCAGAATATGATGTAGTCTAGTTGCAGAGAAAATCCTTAATATGAATCAAGCATAAAATAAGGGGAGCTCTAAGCATCATTAGAATTTGAAGAGAGACGCTGAGTGCCATTGTGCCTGCCTACAATCTCAGCAGTTTAGGAGGCTGAGTCAGCCTCTGCAAAAGTAAGCAAAACAAAAGGGACTGGGGAGGTCACTCAGCGGTAGAGAGCCCCAGAGCTCAATCCCCAGTACCTGCCCCACCACACACACACACACACACACACAAGAATTTGAAGGGAAGAGGAAAAACACCAGTAAATAATAAAAACACCAGTAAATGAAGACCTTTGGAATGTTGGTTCCATTTCTCTGACTGCTATTTCTTTATTCTTTTTCTTTTTTTTAAGAGAGAGGGACAGTGAGAGAGAATCAATTTTATTTAATTTTTCATTTGGCTTTCATTACTCCCACACTGTTGTGTATGTGGTGATGGGATTCGAACCCTTGTCCTCGTGCATGCCAGGCAAGCGCTGTAACCGCTGAGCTACCGCTCCAGCCCCTGATGTTTCTCTAGGCCCACTGCCTTTTTTTAAATGGAATTTTCCCATACAAAGCAAAAGAATAATATAATCAATACCTCTTTTATGCCTTAATTCAATAACTTCAACACTATTAGCCATATTTGTTTTAAATTTTTGTACTACTTCAAAATAAATTGTAGACATCATAACTACTCTTCCTAAATACTTCAAACACATTTCCTAGATATAAGAATGTTGTTCTACATAACTATTAACAGCTGGAATGACAAACGCAAATTCTGTAATGTCATATATTTTTTGGTCTTTTTTTTGAGACAGGGTCTTGCTAAATTGCCGGAGATGGTTTTGAACTTGCCATCCTCCGGCCTTACCCTCCTGGGTTGTGGGATCATAGGTATGAGCACTGTACCTGACTGCTGATTTTTACAAGTCACAAACAATGAATTTTTACTTCTGTTCATACTTGGGGTGTGTGTGTGTGTGTGGTAGTGGGAATTGAACCCAAGGCTTCATGCATGCTATGCAAGTACTCTACCCACTGAGTTACACCCCCATCCCTTTTAAAATTTATTTCATTTCAATATAAGGACTTGTGATATTGCCCAGGCTGACCTTGAGTTATGACCCTCCTGCCTCAGTCTCCCAAGTGGCTGGAATTATAGGTGTGTGCCACCTTACCTAGCCTGTTCATTTACTCTATCTTCTTCCTTTCTCAGGACAGGAGTGGTGGCTCAGTGGTTAGAGTGCTTGCCTGGCACGTTTGAAGACCCAGGTTCTAAACCTCAGCACCACATGCATATCTGAGAAACAAAGGCCAAATGAAAAAATGACTCTCTTTTCTTTCTTTCAGGACATACTTAAAACAGTTTAATGAGCCATGACCAAGGCAGAAAAGATGCTGGGTGTTCATGGAGGACATCTGAAAAGGAGGGGCAGTATCTTGAAAGATTGTATTTTTCTTTTGTTAGCTGGAATCTGGAGCTCCTCTTCCAAGCACCACGGACTTAATGCATACAATTTTGGTGAAAAACAAGAAGAAATCACACAGTCATCAGAAAGAAGTGGTAAAAAGAGGCTCTCTGAAGAAGCCTCCAACATGAACAGCAATTCCTCAAGCATGTGAGCCTTTGTCTCCCAGAGGTGTTAAGGGGGACAGGCTCCTGTTATGTGCAGGTTGAGAACTGCTGCTCTGAGATTCATTTAGAAGAGTTTTTCACTCCCCCATTTGGGCTCAGTATTAAACTGCATTGGCTTTCTCTTGCCACTACAAACTCTATGGATCAAAAGTACATAGATGTTTTATCCTCCAGTTCTCTATTTTAATTTTAATTTTTTTGGTACTGGGGATTGATTGCAGAGGTGCTTTACCACTGAGCCATATCCCCAGCCCTTTTTATGTTTTATTTTGAGACAGGGTCTTGCCAAGTTGCTTAAGGGCCTCACTAAGTTCCTGAGTGTGGCTTTGAACTTGCCATCCTTCTGCCTCAGCCTCCCTAGTTGCTGGGTGGGATTATACCACACCTGGCTTTAATTGAATTCTTTTTTTTTTTTTCTTTTAAAAGAGAAGGACAGTGAGAAAGAATCAATTTTTATTTAGCTTTTCATGTGGTTTTCATTGCTCTGATGCTTCATTGTGTATGTGGTGCTGGGGTTCAAACCCACATCCTTGCTCATGCCAGGCAAGCTCAGTAACTGCTGATTTTTTAGAAAGAGGGGACAGTGAGAGAGAGAGAGATAGAGACAGAGAGAATCAATTTTACTTATTTTTTCACATGGCTTTCATTGCTCTGACACTTAGTTGTGTACGTGGGTCACTGGGATTTGAACCTGTGTACTTGCGCATGCCAGGCCTGAGCCTGCTGCTCCAGCCCCTCTGATTGAATTCTTAACTGTAAATTCTTATAGATTTTATGGCTTGGGGAAATTATCCTTATCTCCCTGAGTTATGGGAATCTGGTCTGTGAAAAGGGTCACAGAGGTCTCCCCTTTCAGGGTAACTTAATTTCTGCTAATCGACATTATTTTGGGCCTGTATTTCTTCTGCAGATAACAGATAGCTTGCTGAGGAATGTCACATATCCTGTCCACTGAAGCTGGTCAGGGCTGCAGGTAAACTGCTTCTTGGAAATGAAAGCACGTTGGGGTCAGCACAGTGGGCCCATTTTACAGAATTACTCCTTTAATCTCATGTTCCAACTACTTTGTCTGTCCCCATCAAAATCATTACATCAGACCCACGCTGATAACACAGGATAATCCTCAATCTCAAGGTCCTTAACTTACTCTCACATGCAAAGTTCCTTTTGTTATGTAAGAAAACCTATTTACTAGTCAAGGACATCTTTGGGAGGACATTATTCTGGCTTATACCTTAGCTAGATAGTATATGTTGTTT
>PVKS010043489.1:0-14846 GCA_004027875.1 Aplodontia rufa | reverse complement strand
CCACTACCTCCTTCTCCATAGGTACTCAACTTCTGCTTAATACTCTCTGAAACACACCAGCCTGACTTCTAAAATCACACTTGTGTAACCCCTGAAACATTACTGTGACATCACTCATTTCCTCTGCTTCTTGACTTCCCTTCAGGAACAAGAGAAAAATGACACTGCAAAAAGAACATTTTGGATTATCATTAGCAATCATGACAACACACACACACACACACACACACACACACACACACAAGCTACCCTCAAATAGATTGCATTTCCACCAATTTCTCCTGGACTGCATCTCTTGTGAGCCCATCTATTTGTCAGAAAGATATTTTTGTTGTTTTTTGTATAATGAGTGTATCTGTAGGATTATGAACTCTTGCACTGGAGGGGTGTTGTAAATAAAGCAGAGTCATGCTATTAAGCTACAAACATTGCAAGTGATTTTTAATACTCCCCTGCCCTACTAATCATTGAAATTAATTATGCAACAGTAAGAGTTTTCTCCCTCATTGTGTTTGGACCGATCATAATAAAAACTCCTTAGGCAAATTGGAAGTCTAACAACTGCTTTGTTACAAGGGGAAGACAGTAGTAAACTGGGAGGAGGAGAGCACAGGAACAGAGTCAAGGAGAACTGGAGTGATTTGGATTCATTTAGGAAATTTCCAACCTCAAAAGCTAGAATCAATTTCCTAACGGTTCTTCTTGTATTTTAACAAATCAAGAACATCTTTTGTGCGTTCCAATGAAATCTTAGACTCTCTCTGAGCTGGAATAGGCAGCTCTTTGGTCTGATCAGTGAAGGTGATTTTCTTGTCAGACAGAAACCACTTACTTTGGTGGTAATTTCTTTTCTCCCCCTCCCTCGGGTGCTGGGGATATTATCCAGGGCTTTGCACCTGCTAAACTGCTAAGCGAATACTCCACCACAGAGCTACACCCCACCTTTTCCAGCAATTTCTAACAAGTGATCCAAGAAATCACTAGTAAATCCAACCTGCTGCCCTCAGAAAAGGACTTACCTAACCTCCACTGTGACCAGCTTATTGCAACCAATCATGGTGGCTCCCATCCCTGGCATCTATTTCCCATCCACTGCTTGCTTGTTCATAATTTTGATAAGTTAAACTTATATAGGGAAATGCATAAATCTGTGGGGTGTGCTGAATATTAAACTCATGACCTCACACATGCTAGAGAAGTGTCCTACAACTCAACTACACCCCCAGCCTGAGAAATGTATAAATCTTAAGGATATCATTCATGAGTTTTAACAAAAGTACACACTAGGATAAATGAAACTCCCATCAGATATAGAATATTTCAATGACTCCAGAAAGTTCCCTCATGTCCCATTACATTGAGTATACTTACACACACACATGCATGTGCACACACGCACACACACACACACACACATCACTGGTCTGAGTGGTTTTACCATAGCATATTCTAACTCTTCGTGTAAATAAAATCATATAGCATTGTAATGTTTTGACTAAGATTTCTTTCTCTTCCATAGGGATCCATCTATGTTGTGGTTCTTTCCTTCCGATTACTTAGTACAACTTCATAACATGGCTATAATATAATTTATTCCTTCAACAGCTAGTGGATATTTGGGTTGTTTCCAGTTGGAGGCTATTATGAATAAAGCTGCTATGAACATTCTCTTCGAGGTGCTTTTGTGGATATGTGCTTCCATTTCATTTCTGTTGGGTAAATACCTAACAGTGAGATTTCTGGGTCATAGGTAGATGTGTGCTTAGTTAAAAATGAAACTGCCAGATTTTTTTCAAAGTGGTTATACCATTTTACCTTGCCACCAACAGTGTATCATCGTTCCAGTTGCTCTACATCTTTACCAACATATGGCCTTGTCACTCGTTTTTAATTTTAGCTATTCTAGCATGTGTAGTGGTGTCTTGAGGTTTTTATTTGCATTTCCCTAATGACTAATGATGTCGAGCAATTTTTCATGTGTTTTTATTAGTCATTTGTACTCTCTCAGGAAGTAAGTACTCAAATCAGATGCCCATTATCAATTGAATTGTTATCATTATTGAGTTGCAAGTGTTCTATATATATTTTCTAATTATACACAATTTGTCCTCTATATGTTGTGAATATTTTCTCCTAGTCTATGGTTTACCTATTCATGTTCTGAATGATGTCATTTGGTGAGAAGTTGCAAATTTTGATGAAATCCAATTTAGCAAGCTTTTTCTGATATGCTTTTTATTTTCTGCATCCTAAGAATCCAATCAATTTTAAATCTGTTGACTCATCTTTAATTGGCCTTGAATCTGGCATCTCTTATGTTCTCTTTCCTCTTTGTAAATGTCTATCTCTAAATCATCATCAGGACCACTGCAAGAGCTCCTTTATGATCCAAAATGGAACTCACAATTGCCAACACTCCATCCCTGCCCCAACTTGTGCCTTCCTCAGTCTTTCCCACTTCTTTAAAGGTATCACCATACAGTCACTCAAACTAAAACCTAGAAATCATCATGGATTTCTCTCTCTCCATTGCTTCATACCACCAACCTATCACTAAGTCCTTTAGATTTAACTTCCTACCTATCATTTCCTCCATTCTCTCTTCCACAGCCTTTGGCCAGGCCACCCTGACTATAGCAGCAACTCTTAATGGTCCCTCCAATTCCATGCTTGCCCCTCCACCTCATTCTCCACTGAGAAGTCAGAGTGACTTTTCCAGTTACCCACTGCTGCATAGCAAACCACTCCAGAACTTTTAATGGCATGAAGCAACCATCATTTTGTTGTGTCAGGATTTTGGAACAAGCATAGCAGGGTATGCTCTTCCCCACTCCTTTATATTTGGAAAGCTAAGACGTGGCTTGAACAACTGAGAACTGAAATCACCTGGAGGCTTGTTCACTTCTGACTGGCTCTTAGCCTGGAATGACTTAAAAGCTGGGTTCACCCAGGAGTGTCCACCAGAGGGGCTATATGTGGCTTCCCCAAGTGGCATGGACTTCTTCACAGCTTGGTAGCCTCAGAGTCGTCAGGCATCTTCCATGATGCTTCTCTTTCCGAGAAAAAATGTTTGAATCAACATAGTGAACAACAAATGGCTTCATCTGCCTGGCCTTGGAAATCACATAGGATCCCTGCTCTTATAATTTAGTGGTCAAAGCAAGCACTATAAAATAAAGCAAGAGGGGTTTGGAGAGGTGGTTCAGTGGTAGAACGCTTGCTTGGCTTGCACAAAGTCCAGGGTTCATTCCCCAACACCACCAACACAAATAAATAAAAACAAAAACCAGATGAAAAAAATTAACTCTCTCTCTGTCTCTCTTTCTCTCTCTCATCTATCTTTAAAAAAAGATACAGCAAGAGGGGGCATTATCCCTCCCTCATTATAAATGAGAACTGTGTTAAAGAATTTGTGGTCATCCATGTTTTGGCATTACCCCTGGATAATAAAGTATACATACATTGATTACTGTTGGTTTGATAATGTTTCCCCCTCAATTGTATCTCTATATACTTCTAATAAAAAAATCTAAAAAAAAAAAAAGAATTTGTAGCCAGATTTTAAAACCACCTGAGTGCCCATACGAACCACAAAGAAGATCTTGGCATTGCCTGACAAGGCTTCCAAAAGGCCTTACCACTGATTTTCAAGCGGGACCACCCCTGTCTAGAGGGTATTCATGGTCTTCCAAGAAGCAAACCAACCCTCCAGCAGTTTGTGTTCTCCAGAAGTTACGAGCTTATTCAAACAGTTAATTCTTAATCACCATACTCACATAGGGCCAATACTAGCTTATATGGTGCCTTTGAACAAGTTTAAAGGATATGCATTGCCCCTTCTGTTAGAACACAGCCCTGTTCTGAAGTTCATGGTTACAGTCAGTAAAATATGGGGTCCATTTAGCCCCCATCCCCTCGTTTGATCCAGTTGCCTTTGTGCATGACAAAAGCTTCATTACTGCACATAATGACACTGGGAACACAACTCTTTGTGGGTTTTACCCAAGGCACTGCTCAACACCTATGAAAGAGTCACGCCATCTCAGTAAGTAGCAACTTCGTACTTCTAGCTGCTCAAGCCAAAATCTCGCTTACACATTTGACTCTTTCCTTGCTCTTGTGCCCTATGTTCAGTCCCTCAGGAAATCATCTCAGCTTCTCTTCCATACATGTAATTCAGTGTAGCTGGAGTAGTTATGGGTCTTTTCTAGTCCCCCTGCAAGATTGCAAGCTCCTGGAAGCAGACATCACACCTCATTTGTGTCTATGCAAAAAGTAGACAATTTCTTACATATTTTAATGTGATACATCAGAGAGTGACTGTCTTCCATTGTGGTGCCAAAATGTTAACATTAGAAACTCCGTTCTCTGGATTCTTGAGTCTATTTCAAATGCCAGCATTTCTAGCACATCAACTCATTCACAGCAAGGTATTAGTGAATGGCATATCGTGTCTCCTTCCCTCATCTGAATGCACTAGGCACATAGGGAGGAGATCAATACTGAAAGACAAGGATAATGGGAAGAAAGACAATTTCACCTGACCTTTGTCCTGCATATTACCAACATCCTCTCCGCCCATCACAGAGCACTCCTTCACTGACCATACTGGTAAATGATGCATACTCTGAATCCTCCATAGTGCTCCTTTTCCCCACAGACTCTGCTCACACCAGAAAATATTTAAGTGAGCTCCTCTAAGACCTTAAAAGTCAAATACGAATTGGTGGAAAATGTCTAACTAAGATAGAAATTGGTAAAACTTTTCTGAAAACAATTTGACCCTTTGCATCATGAGCTTTTGATCCAGTTATTTCCTTCTAGAAATCAATCCTATGGGGTACAAAATCCAGAAAAATAATTATGTACAGTGATACTCATTTGTAATGGTGAAAAATACGGACAATTAAAATGTTCAACAATAGGGGATTAATTCAGTAACATAAAGGAATGCTGTGTAGTCAATGAAAGAGATATTTTCAAGGAATGTTTAATGACATGAAGAAATGTGCATGATATAATTTAAGTTGATAAAGTGAAACAAAATTGCATATGCATTATGTATATAATTTTGTTGTTCTTAATTGCAGTGCCTAGAATGGTGACTGGCACATACAGTGCCTGATGCAAGCTCACACTTATTCTCTCTCTCTAGTCATTAAACGTCTAGAGTAAATGAGGGCTCACAATGTATCAAGATTTACAGTAAATGGGCTGGAGCAGTGGCTCAGTGGTTATGGCACTTGCCCTGAATGTACGAGGATGTGAGTTCAAACCCCCGCACCCACGTACAAAACTAAGTGTCAGAGCAATGAAAGCCATGTGAAAAACTCAATAAAAATTGTCTTTCTCCCTCCCTCTCTCTCTCTCTCTCTCTCTCTCTCTGTTCTCTCTTTTAAAAAAAGAATTACAGTAAAGCTCTACATGGCATACATACCTTATTTAATGTTTTTTAAAGAGAAAGAGGGGCAGTAAGAGAGAGAGAGAGAGAGAGAGAGAGAGAATCAATTTTATTTAGTTTTTCATGTGGCTTTTGTTGCCCTGACTCTTCGTTGTGTGCGTGGTGCTGGGGTTTGAACCCAAATCCTTGCGCATGCCAGGCAAGCGCTGCAACCACTGAGCCACCACTCCAGCTCCATTTTATTTAATCTTTAATCTTTCCCTCAATCTTCATAAGACAGTTACTGGCAATATCCCAAATTTGTTTTTCTAAGAGAGAGAGAGAGAGAGAGTTAATTTTTTCATCTGGTTTTTGTTTTTCCTCCACTTAGTTGTGCATGTGGCACTGTGACTTGAACCTGGGTCCTCGTGTATGCCAGGCAAGTGCTCTACCACTGAGCCACCTCTATAGCCCCACAATATCCCAAATTTTATAGATAAGAAAACTGGAAATTTGAAAGGATAAGTGAGCTTGCTCAAGGATACATTGTTACTAAATGACAGAGCCAGGTTTTGAACCCAGGCGGTCTGATCCGGCGAGAGTCCTTTAACAGCACAGTAATACATCATGTCTGCTTTCACACAAACAAGGAACAAAGCCTGGGAGAAAAAATGCCAGTGCTACCAGTGCCTTTTCTCTGAGTGGTAGAACATGAGGAAATTCGCATTTTCTTCTTTTGCTTTTCTTTATTTTCCAAATCCATTACAATAATTATGTATTGCTTTCATATTCAGATTTCTTTGATGAAAAATTTTGTTTTTAACCAACCAAGGACTTCAGCATTCCAAGTCCATCTTGATTGTGACCTCACACTTGCTTCTTGGAGCAGATTCAGTTCTAACCTGACAATATGCTCCGGTTCTCCCTTAGCAAACCCACCCTGAGTCCAAGCTGCAGATGTAAGCAGCACTCCCTGGATGAGTTTGGACTTAACTGTGTCCCTTTGCAGCTGTACTGCTTAGTCTCTGCCTTTCCTGTTTAATTTTTTCTAACCCCTTTTCTGCCTTTGCCACCTAAATCCTGTGCCTCCTGGCACCTCCCCCTCCTCCCATGCTCAGTCCCCATCATTCGGTCTCTCAAAGCCTATAGGCTCAGTATGATGTCATTGCAACACCCAATGGGGAAAGGCTGTGCAGAGTCCTTGCAGCACACAGGATTCAGGAACAAGTCACTACAGCCTTCTTTCCTCTGTGACTTCTTCACAGCCCTCTTCAATTACAGACCCCAAGCTGATCACACCACTCTAATAAGGCCCTGATCAATGTTAAGGAGTTATTTTATGATTCCTGCAGGTTGTATTCCTATTATTATTACACATCACAGCATCACATTAGTTTCCAAAAAAACAAACCAGCATTGATTTGCTGACTCACTCTCTGGTCTCCTATGACACCCAGATCTTTCCATTATGTTTGAATCTCCAGGCAAGGAGAGAATTGATTTCCACTCCAGCCCTCTGTAAGCGGTTCCTGTTCACTCACTGCTTCCAATCCTCCCTTCACCTTTAGTACTGAAATTGAAGAAATGTTGAAAGCAACAAAACCCTGAGGTGTATTTGTCAAACCCCTGAACAACAAGAAATCAAAACAAAAGCATTGCAAGTAAACTAAAGGCTTTTGCCTACTTTCCACCAGATCTCTCAAATTTTTGCTTTAAAAGATGAGATGTCCAAAAGTACAGATATTTTATAGTCTATAAGCCAAGAGAGTAAAATAGTTAAGAGACTAAGGTATGGAAGCAAAAATATATCAATTCAAAACCCAGCTTCAAAGTCCCCCTAGTTGTGTACTTTTGAACAAGTCACTTTGCCTCTTCAGCCCTCAGTCTTACTACCTGCAAAGTGGGAATAATTACAGTATAACCAGTTTTGCTATAATGTGACATATGTGTTTCTAAAAATCACCATACTATGCCAGATCTGTGCATAAAAGTCACAGGGACTGTGGGAAAAATGGGTTAGTGACACAACACTCTAAAACTTCATTTTAAATGATAGGGACCTAATAAAAACATTATCACAGTTTTACATATATATACTACATTAAATGTGGCATTTTAAAAAGACCTGAAGTTTGCATGTAGAAGTGACTATTGGAAGAGTTGCAGTTTATGAATTTTTATACAGTGGTGGAAGGAGGGAGATATGAAAAGGGTAATAAAGTTGTAGCAACAGATGTGAACTGCTGTGCTCATACCGCACATTTGAGCAAACTGAGGTGGCAGGTGGATTTGGGTGTGAATTAACAAACACACGGGCACAGGCTTTGTGAATTCCTATGTGGTTCAGTTCAACTAGGTACAGTTTCTTGTGTTTCACACAGAAATTCCAGTGGAAGAAACAGTTCATAAGCAAACACGATGTTCATAATATGCTCAAATGTTCCCTAGTATATCAATCACATTAGAGCAAATTCACATTTTTCAAAACAAGAATTACAACAGAACTGACCGTACCAACCTCTTCGGCTTAGAAAGATTACATGAAATAGTGCCTTGGATAATGCCTTTAGCAAAAGACCTCGCACACGGTAAGCTCTCAATAAAATGATAGCTGCATTTATCAAAAGCAGCAGTACTATCTCAAACATATGCTACCTTATAGTGCCTGCAGCTGGGACCTGGAACTGCCAGGATGTGGGTTTTCCTTCACGAATCTGATGCGAGGCAATGGAAGCCTGGTCAAGTTCAGCTCTGTTCAATCACATCTCCCCACATCCCACCCTAAATCTAGCCAAGTATCTGTGACATTTGCAATTAATTCTAGGAATATATCGTACAGCTCTAGAATGCCATACAGACAGTGGCCAGGCAGTACAACCCCAACAAAGAAGCCGAGGGTTCAGTCTCTGGCCTGAAAGCGTTTACTCTCTAACGACCACTGAGAAGGGTGAAGCAAATGATGGGGGCTAGGGCGGGCTGGCTAGAGGGTCTCCAATAAGCAATAAAGACATACTGCGGATTTCCCAGCAGAGTAGTGACAAGATCAGATTCATGCTTGAGCAGTGTCAGAAAAAATTTTTAGTATATGATCAGATGGTAACTTTTCAGGCTTTGTCTCTTCTAAACAATCAAATGTCCCATTGTAGCATGTAAGCAACTGTAGGCAATATTTACACTAATGAACATGACTATGTTCCAATAGAACACTTTTATTTGCAGGGCTGGAGCAGTGGCTCAGCAGTTACAGCACTTGCCTGGCGTGAGTGAGGATGCGAGTTCGAACTCCAGCACCATGTACACAACAAAGTGTTGGAGCAACAAAAGCCACATGAAAACTAAATAAAATTGATTCTCCCTTTCCCTCTCTCTCTCTCTCCTTCTCTTTTTTTTTGCCATAAAAAAAAAACCTCTTCATTTGCAACACAAGAAGTGGGCAGTATTTCGTACATGTGTGTTAAGTTTCCAAAACTCACTTTAGAGAAACCATGTGTAATAAAAATAAAATCTGTGCCACAAATGCAAGCCACAATGGTTATTTAAAATTTTTCTAATAACCACATTTTAAAACGTCAGAAGAGGAGGCTGGAGTGGTGGCTCAGCAGTTACCACACTTGCTTGGCATGTGCAAGTATGCGGTTCAAATCCCAGCACCAAATACACAACAAAGTTTCAAAGCAACAAACACCACATGAAAACTAAATAAAAAATTCATTCTCTCTCTCTCTCTCTCTCTCTCTTCTCACTGTCCCTCTCTCAAAAAAAGTTAGAAGAGGGCTGGACAAGTGGCTCAGTGGTAGAGCACTCCCCAGCACCACATATACAACTAAGTGGAGGGAAAATAAGAACCAGATGAAAAGTAGAATAAAATTAACTCTCTTTCTTTCTCTCTCTCTCTCCTCTCTCTCTCTCTCTTTAAAAAAGTTCAGAAGAAACAGTTGTCATCAATTTTAACAATATATTTCATTTAATCTGAAATACCTAAAGTATTATTCATTTTCATGCATAATTAGCAATAACTTATCAAAGACATATTTTAAACTCTTTTTTTTAATCATACCAGTCTTTAAAATCTGTTATCAGTTGAATTGGATCCTCCAAAAAGATGTGGAAGTGCTAACTTCCAGTACCTGTGAATGTGATTTTGTTTAAAAGAAAGAGAGACCCTGCAGATGATGGTGTTAAAAGATCATCAGCATGACCCCTAACCCAATATAACCAATGTTTTTATAAAAAAGGAAAAGTTTTGCACAGATATATAAACATACACATAGGGAGAATATCATGTAAACATGAAGCAAAGAGCAGAATGATGCTTGTACAACCCAAGGAAGACCAAAGATAGTTATCCAATCACCAGAAGCAAGGAGAGAGGTACAGATTTTGAATTCCAGATTCTGTAGGTACCAACCCTACCAATAAATTGACCTCAGACTTATAACTTACATAACTATGAGATACTACATGTCCCCTGGTGAAACCACTTTATTTGTAGAACTTTGTTATGGCAGTCTTAGAAAACAAATACAAATCTAAGTGTATTTTACACTTACTGCACAACTTAGTCATATTTATCATGTCCCAAGTGTTCAACAGTCACCATCCATGGCTATTGGCCACCATATTGAATGATGCAAATTAATGGAGGACAATTTGGCTACCCCAAAAGAGGTTGATTAGCCTAGGAAACCAAAGGAATCAGGCATACTGGGAGATTGCAGTTTAAGTTTAAAGAAATTTCTTAAGGCCTTGACTTTCCTTGAAAACATAATAAAGGAGAAGATGCTAGGAGTTCACTTTCTCTCAACTCTCTAGAAACCTTTAGGAACTGATCATGACACAGCCAAGGAATGCTCGGATTTCTTTGGTCAAATTCACTTCATTCCAGAGCTCTGATTTTGCTTCTGTGATGTATGATCATTTTTGTCTCCCAACTGATTTCTTCTGAACTCAATATATGATATTTTTTCCCTTGAAGTAACTTGGCAGTTTCAACATTTTATTGATCTTACATTCTCCATTAACTATATTAGTGCATGTAGTATATCATCCAAAATGATGGGGAGAATGCAACAAAAAGTCTAACTCCAGTTTTGGTATTTGATTGCTGACAACTTTCAAGCTTTGCCATGCCCCTTATCCCCTTTTGCCTCACATCTAGGTCAGTCAATAAGAAACTGCAGGCACTCCCTTTCTTGGCACCAGTGAGGAAGTTCAAACCTAAAAAATCCCTTTGGCTGTGTGCAAGAAACTTCCCTCTGACTCATCCCCTAATCAGACTAAAATCCAGAGTCATACATCCTCTTTCACTTGGACCAAATGGACGGGTTTGGATGCCTATCTTACTCTCTTCAGAAAAACTTACATTGTAAATAATAAATCTAATATACCCTCTTGATGCAAGTCCAGTATCGTCTATCTTGAAATCCAAACCAATTTGGGACAGGGGTGGAGGCCTCAATCCTCACATAAGGATAACCTCTTGACAACTGGTGCTGAGAGCCAGACAGTGTAAGGAATGAGCACTGCCTCCTGGGGGTCTCTCTGCTCTTGCTGACAGCTTCCTCACTGTCTTTGTGACCTGCAGGAAAGCATGAACTTGGAGCTGCTGCCTGCTGCCTAGTGTGTCCTTGGAGCCATGCTACTGCCTGCTAGTGAGTTAATTTAAGTCATCGCTGCTTTATGATGCATTTACATTCAGCAAGCCTCTGCTCCAGATCCAAATGACCTATCAGAAGTTTTGCATTTAGGGACAAGAGTACATGATTAGGGAACTCCTTAAAGTGGTCCTAGGTTGATTATCTCAACCTGGACCTACCTCAGATTGGATCATTTTCTCAATTCCAGCACAAATTGTGACTGATGCTAGACTCTGGGGAATGATTATAGCCATTGGCTGTGTGTTTCAACCAGGTATTGGTTCCGTTCTATAGAAAATTCAGGGAAAAGACTGATACCATGTGCAAGTCCATTGGGTAGTCACAGGAGATCACTGATTTGAGGAAGAATAGACACCATGGAGTCCTGAAGTTACACTTCTAAAAGCAGATGAATCATTGGGATCCTATGTGCCTCTGGTATTACCAAGACCCCAGTCATCAGGATTGTAGGGGGAAACACCCATGGTATGCCCGTTGCATACATCCTATACCCCAAGTGGTTTCCCCATCCATTAAAGAGACAAAAGGACACCATCACCTTATTTGATAATAGTAAAATGGACCAGTGAAGACTGGATTCTATTGAGTGCCACAGCTGATCAACATGTCAAGGGGTTAATTCAAACTTGACTTAAGTCCAAAGTCCTTAGACCCAAGAAAAGAATAAGTGCCACAAGAAAGGGCCCTAACCCTGATAATATTGATTTGAGACTCTCAGAAGGAGGAAATTTATGAATACGATCACAGATATCCACCTGACCCCATGAGGTATATTCCAGTAACCAATGAAATTTTTTAAAAAATACATAATATTAGGGAAGAAAAAGAAGCTGAAACATGACTGCAGTTTGACCTAATTGCATACCTAAAATTTACTAAAATAAGATGAAATGATGCCTATTTTCTTTTATAGCTCTAGAATATAGTTTCTGAATTGATTTTAAAATCTTACAAAATGCACCAATTGGCGAACTTTCATGGCCTTAATTTATATTAGGCTTCAAATTTCACTGTTTAAATAAGGGGTCTCTATATGTTTAGGGAAGTTACCAGGCATAAAACAAAGAACAAATGAGTATTCTTCACTTTAACCACCAGAACTACTGCCTCAGCAAAAATTCTCCATGGTGATGATGGCCATTACCCTCGCATATCCCATAGTAGGAATGGATACTTTGACCCAACGAGCCATAAACTGAAATAAAATAAATATTTGGCACTGAATTGGCTTGACCAAATGAAAAACATTGGATCTCAGCTATTTAAAAATCATTGCCCAATATAGAGTAAAACAAGGTCTACAGGAAACAAGATCAATTGCATAAGACTCATCAAAATAAGAGATCACAGTTCTTCATGTCTCTTCCTTGTACAGTTCAATTTGGCCAAAGTTCAAACTTGAAAAAATTAATAGTGCCTACAATAGTGGATTCCTATCATCTTAATCCATAGGATCCCACAATTAAAGTTCATCCAAAGTTAGAAGGAATGCAGTCCACAAGACCAACCTCACTTCTGACACTGACTTCAAATTCAAGGGTTCTCAATACCATACTCAGATTCAATGATTTTTTAAAACAGTCTCACTATGTTGCCCAGGTTGGCCTTGAACTTGGGTCAAGTGATCCTCCTGCTGCATCCTCCTGAGTAACTGGAATTACAAATACACACCACCACATGTAGCCCAGATTCTATAATTCTTTAGAAAGACTCTCAAAATTTCACCAAAAGCTGTTATATCTATGATTCCATTTCATAATAGTGAAATGATACAGATTAAAATAAGCCAAAGGCAGAGATATCATAGATAGAGTCCAGAAAGTTCTCAAAATGGAGCTTCCAAGTGTCCACTTTCCATGGTGTCATGGACAGCACTACTTTCTGGGCATCTATATGAGACAATATGCACACTATATTCAAGCAAGAAAACATCAAAACTTTAGTGTCCAGAGTCTTTTCTGGCGTACAATCGCATAAATCTGGTTGGCTGTACATGTGGCTAATCTCAGTTTCCTGCCCTTGGGAGGTTGATTGATACCCTATAACCTAAACCCCTACCCTAAATCACTTTGCTGGTGTGGTCCAGGAATCTCTGGCAAACACACCTATTTCCATCAGACATAACAACCCAAGGGCTTAGAAATTAACTCCGAGAAGCCCAATGCAAAGTTTGGACCTTTTGCAGGGCAAGGAAAATTCTTCACTACACAATTCACATACCGTGTATTATTGAAATTACTGACTCCATCCAATCAGCAACTAGAAAATGTTTTGCTTTTATAGATCTGGCTAAAGTGTTATATTCAGTGTGTGTATCAACAGCCTCTCAGCTGCAGTTTGCCTTCATCTTCAAAGGACACAATATGGCTTTAACAAGTTATACATAGACTATCTCAACAGCTCTGTCATGGCACCCAGCCTTTGCAAACAAGATCTTCAGTTTATTTGAGGAAGACCTAGAGTACAGCTATGAAGACATCACACTGGTGATATTTCCTCTGAGAAGATTCATTTGACACACTCATTCAAATATATCCACAAAGGAGCTCATAAAAGAGGATGAGCCACTACCCACAGAGTGTGAGGAGCCACCCTTTGGTTACATCCCTGGGAATCACTTGGTCAGCCCAAGGCCCCTCTAATTCCATACACTGTCAAGAAATAACTATTGACCCTTTCAATGCCCACATCATTAAACCAGGCCCAATATCTTTTAGACAGTTTTGGGTTGTAGAGGCAACATATTCTTTGTTTACAAATTTACCTAAGCTCATATATACCATCACTGGCAAATCATCCCATGTTGAATGGAGCCTCCTCCAACCAAAGGCTCTAGAATTTATCTAAACTGCAATACAACAGACAGTCACATCCAGAGATTTTTTTCATTGAAGAGGTTTGAACTGTCTTTTCTCATGCTCCATGGAGTCTCTGTACTACCCATGGTGACCATTAGTTGTTTATGGGCATCTGGTACCAAAAAAATTTACTCTCCCCATGACACATCATTACAGCAAAAGATATTGATCTGCACACTGCATCTTTCTGGAGATGAAGGCTCTCACATGTGACTTTCTTACCCAGCTGTCCGTTATATTTTTAGTTATGGAGACAGCACCCTTTCTTATTGAAATGACAATGATACTTACATACTTACATGATGGAATCAAACTGGGCCCTCAGGATATTGCACCTACAGATTTCAGTTCCTTGACGGATGTACTAGCTGGCATCTTCCAGATTCAATAACTACCAGGGGAGCCCTTGGGGATCATCTGAGTAATAAGAAAAGGGAGTGTGCAGACTTTACTGATGCCGGCACTTCTGGAAAGCTGCTTTTGTCCATCCCTTCATCTAGATGTCCCTGATCAAAGAGAGGGTCCAAGTGCACACAAAATTGGTAAAATTTCAGGGAGTCATCATAGCATGAGAGAAGACCCTAGTCAACAACTGATTTTTTTGGCACATTTTTATAGACTCTTGGGCCATTTCCAACAGTGTAGCCATCTGGTCCAACCTATAGTAACAACAACTCCTTATCCGAAGTTGCCCCCTTTGGGGTAACGAGCCCTAGGGATTTATTCTCACACAAATATCCCAAATACAAATAAGGTCCCACTTGTTGCTGTACATATTTAATTCCACAATGCAGGGTCTTGCCAGAGCACTCCTTTTTCTCTCAGCAGTTCCAGACATCATTGATAGTAACCAAGGCATTCATTGCGCATCTCAGAATATACTATATTGAGCTGTTAAACAAGGTATTAAGGTGCAATGTTCACCTCCCCTCTTGATCTCAGACCGCAGGC
>PVKS010043488.1:0-14847 GCA_004027875.1 Aplodontia rufa | reverse complement strand
TATATGAAGAACTCATAGGAGTCTGGTGGTTGGGAAGATGGGGGAACCATCCCAGAAGCTGATGTTATTCCTACACTAGATACCCATTTAACACATGAGTTCTTCTGGGGGAAACTGCAATAGATGAAACCCATAGTAGTTTATCTGTGCATTGGATCATCCCTGGTTAACAAAGTTTATACACATTGATTGCTACTGTTTTGACAATGTTTCCCCCCCATCTGTATCCTGTATCACTATATACTTCTAATAAATGTGAATAAAAAAGAAAGTAGTTATCTGCAATAAGAAGCAATAAATAAAATTATTGAAATATTAAGTGGAATGTGAAATTGTATTTATTTTTTTTATTTTTATTTTTTATTTTTGAAGTGAAATTGTATTTAAAAATGATCAAATTTACGTAAAAATATATGTTGAAGGATGAATTGTCTTCCAAAAAAAAAAGATATGTCAAATCCTAATCCCTGGACATGTGAGTTTGTAAATATAATCTTTGTAGATGTAGTCAAGTTAAGATGAAGCTGCTTTTAAACAGGGAGATTTAGAGCCACTCAGGATAAAATACCTTGTGGTAATGGAGGCAGAAATCAGAGGAATGTATCCACAAACCAAGGAATGGCAAAGAATCCCTGCAACCACCAGAAACTAGAACAGGTGAGGTGGGATCCTCCCGTGGAGCCTCGGGAGGGAGCACAGCCCTGTGCACACCTTCATCTTGTTACTTCTGGCCTCTAGAACAGGAAATGTGTTTCTGCTATTTTAAGATACCAAGTTTACAGAAACTATCCCCAAGAAATTCATATATCATACAAAGAAAAGACAATTTGGAAAGAATATTCAAATAAGGAATCAGACAAGGGAATTTAACTAGGCAATATCTGTGTTTTTTCCACCTCTGCACTTATGTAATCATAATTTTCTGAATCATCAAAATTCAGCTTATTCCACTTCTTACATTTTTTGAAATCTAAAAAAATGGCCGGTCCTGGAAAGACTGTTGGTGATTTTGTCTGTCCAGAAGAGTCCTGCGAGGCTCATCCAGATGTGTCAGATACAAATTTTGGCATTTACCAAATATCATTAAAAACCAAAAAAAATAAAATGGATATTGGAGTATCTTATGGGTCCCATTAGCAAACGTGCAGAAGTGAAAGGTGTGGTGGAAAAAGACACTGGCCGGGAGTCCATACAGACTCGCCCAACCCAACAGGTCCTGGCCAGCTGGTGACCCAGGCAGCCCACAGCACTTCTCAGGCCCTGCTTGGCTCCTCCTTGGCTGCTCCTTTGCCCTACCATGTGTCCCAGGACTGCTCTGCTAAGAAGTCTGCACACATTCCAAGAATCTAACTAGTTCTTCCCTCTGTTTTCTGACTCTCTCAAACAGTTTTACCAAAGGAAAATTATACCGACAGAAACTAGAATAAAAATTTAGGATGGTCAATTGCAAATTCAAACCACGAATACTAAATCAAAGGCAAACTGGTAGAAATTTCTTTGTATTTAATGAGACTTGAAATGTTTGTGATGCTTAATGGAATCAAAGACACAGCCTTTGATGCATAAGCCTCATGAAAATTCATTTGTGTGCTTAGGTGACTCTGGGAAAATACCCTGATCTTTTTATGGGATGTGCTTTATACAGATCCTCAGCTTGGTGAAACGCCATGTTCCTGTTCCCACAGACTTGCACCCGACATTGTACATGGACGGTTCTTATAAAACATCTTTCCTAAAAGTGAGATGGCTTTTCCTTTTCCCTGTATATTCAGTTTGTTTCCACGCTATATTATCCACTTTTCACTACTGGAATGAAACATCTGAACCACAGGTACTTTATTAGAAAGGTCATTTAGTGCACAGTTTTAGAGGCTCGAAGTCCAAGCAGCATGCCACTGGCTGGGTAAGGCCTCCTGGGCTGCATCAAATCATGGCAGGAGGGCATGTGTATCTCTTTGTTCTTGTGGTCTCTCTCCCTCTCCTTAAAAAATCTGCCAGGCTTCAATCATGGGGGCTCCATCTCAATGACCTAATCTAATCCTAATCATTTTCCAAAGTCCCCCACTTCTAAATGCCACAGACAGATTAAACTCCCACCCTCAGCACCCTTAACATATGAGTTTGGGAATTAAACTTTTGCATGAGTTCTAGGGGGTGAGTTACATTCAGACCACAGTATGCTCCTTTCCTTTGTGGTTCTTTTTGTTCAAAAGCAGCATTACATGATGCAGAGTACAAAGATGAAAATTCTGGCATCATGTAGCACCAGGATCCAGTCCCAGGTAAGGGTCCTGATGCTCTGAGCTCACATTCGATCACCCATGAAGAGTAACAAGGGATGACCACATGCATTTGGAGGAATTTTTTTTAAAAGCCAGAGAAGGAAAGACCTGTACAGCACACGACTATGTAACTAAGGTTCTCCAACTCCCTGTTCTGGTCTTATTTTTTATAGTTTTTAAACAAGAAAAGATTAGACTCCCCTCATCTCACCCTACACAAGACAATGAAGAATAAATGGAAACTCAATTATTTGCTCTGATGAGGTCAGGGACTGGAAGGAATGAGTAGGTGAGAGTAGAGCAGTTCCCACTGGCTCCCTAGCATCCTGCAGAAGGCTGCATCGCACTTAGGCCTGAAGGCTGCAATGATTAGTGCAGGGTGGAGGAAGGCTGGGCCAAGGGCACTAGCCAGCTAGAGTGGGCAACTATTCTGGTCCCCAAGCTGAAGAGCTGGGGAACTGGCATCCCGAGACCCTAGAAGTTAAGGTACTGAAAGTAGGAACAGGCGGAGGGGAGATCAGAGGGACCACAGAAGGCTACACCTTCCTGAGTTGAAAGCAGTTGGGTGCTCCGGGAAGGTAACCAGCTCTTGCCAGAGCTTTCCTGGTACAGTCACCAGCCACCACAACAGTGCCTCATCCCAATCTAAGACATGAGCAGGGCACACTGCGGCTCCTTGCACAGGCCCCCAGTGATGGAGGCCTCACTCCACCAGCAACCTTAGGGTGGGGATGTGGATGGGGGTGAGGGGAACTTGTCACGTAGAAAGTAGTGTTGTCATTCTGTCTTTCCAATCTCTAGGAAGCACATCTCATGTCTCTCCTCGTGGTGAAATTTGAACACAAGATTGTGCCCACTTCTGTGCTTCTTCACCTTGTGCCTAGATTCTCAGGTGGTCCTGCAAGGACGGATGTGTGATCCAAGAGCCCATAGCTGATCTCTGACCCCAGGCAAGCCATGACCAAAGAGGAGTATGGCTGGGCAGCTGCACCTAGTTCCCTGCTCGGTCTCTCTACCAGCCCTTCCCTGGTTCTCTTGTGCAATTTGAGCTGTGGACCCGAGGCCAGAGGCTTAGAACCTTCCTTCGTATCCCTCCCATTCATTGTCTGCCTTCTAATCACTGCAAAATAAAACTGCAAATAAAATGCAGTTATCACCTTTTTCTAATAGTGAAATTAGGAGATGCTTTTTTAAAAACAGCTTAACATAAATGATAAAACCAAGAGCAAACTAAAGACATATAATGAATGATGTAAGTGCTTTAAATTCCATTTTAATTAGAAACAAAATCCAAAGAAATGCTGCTTTCTGCTATGCAGTATCACAGATACTTTCAAATCTTCATTTAATTCTTATCTTTCCCCAAAACCTTGCACTAATGTTGCAACCTGCATGCATTACAATATTGTTTGTGGATGAGCAACTTTCGTAAAGACAAACACTCCTGCTGAATTAGCATAGAGATTTAATGCAATTTCATCCCAATAGGATTCATCTGAGCTAGAAACATTGATTTGAAAATACATCTGAAAGAATTAATAAAGAGGTTGCTAAGACACTTTTTTTTTAAAGAGAGAAGGACAGTGAGATAGAGAGAGACAGAATCAATTTTTATTGAGTTTTTCACATGGCTTTAGTTGCTCTGACACTTAGTTGTGTACATGGGTTGCTGGGGTTTGAACTCATGTACTTGTGCATGCCAGGCAAGCACCATAACCACCGAGCCACCGCTCCAGCCCCCAGCTAAGACACTTTTAAAAGTGAGAAGTAATGAGAAAGTTTCTACTTTAAGGTTATTTTAAATGATTTTTTTAATAGAAAGTTTTTTTGTAAGAAAAAAATGTCACATTTAAAGATCCTCAGTTATATCTGGAAGCATGCTCATCACTGATTGACAACACAGACCTGCAGATCCACCCGTTCCCTGTGCTTGACTGTCCCACTGTAAGCCATGACTCCTTGATCTCTGGCTGATGCCACAGATGCTGGAGTGCTCAGAAGTAAACCCGTACCAAGAGGCAGTTGCTATTTCCTCTGACACAAACACACCTGTGCATTCATATCATTCCAGGACTATCCCTACTTTTAGGTGAAGTTTTTGTCCTTGTGGGCAGAATGGAGAGGCAACAGCCTAATTTGTCCATTCCAGAAATTCCTCTGTGTTTAGTTATTCTGCACACATGTGGTTTAGAAACAAGCTCTCTCTCTCCACAATGGTCTTTCCATGACTTAGCAGAGCTTGGGAGAACATAACAAAGACTGGATTCCCATTTCCATTCAGGAGGGAGAGTTAAACATTGTGCCCACTGCACCAAGAATTCACCTGATCACTTTGCCCTTGTGAGAGTCACTGTGCAAAATGTGCGTACACAGTTGAGAGGCGTTGGACATTTTGGCTTCAAGCCTTGCAAGATTGTGCAACAGGGTGCACATGGATAGGGTTTAGTTTGGGCTCCAAAGTGCCAGAGGGCAGCACAGAGCTTAACTCTGTTGTATTTTTCAGGATCCCACATTACATCATTCATCCTGTCTCCTCGGGCTCCTCTTAGCTTTTAAGAGTTTCTCAGATCTTTCATGTCTTAGATGACCTTGACAGTTGTGAGGAGTATGTTCAGGTATTTTATGGAAGATGCCTCCATTGGTATTTGTCTAATAATTTCTCATGGTTGGGCTGGGGTTATGTAGGAAGTCTACAGAAGTAAAATGACATAACATCTTATCAAATCATGGTGCCTGCTGTCACCACATTACTGATGTTGACCCTGACCACCTGGCAAGGTAGTGTTTGCCAGTGTTGCCCACTGTGAAGCGACTTTCATTTCCCTTTCCAGACAGCACTCTGGAGGGAAGTCATCATGCACTGTGAATGCTTGAGGAACAGAGAAGCATACTGCATCTCCCTGAGGGTGGAGCATTTACACGTATTGTTTTGGAGACATGTTTGCCTACTCTTCCATTTATTTAAATCATTGTGTATTTATGGATATTTGTTTACACTTTGGGCTATAACTCAACACTACTTTATTATTATTTTTGCTCAAATGACCCCAGTTTGGGGCTTCGGGAGCTTTCCACTGGTTCCTGTGTCCTTTTGACAGGCTTCATCGTTAGCCATTTGTTTGTTGTTGTTTACATTCCCTCACTTTCTGGCACTACAGGTGCTCCAGTTTCCTTCTCTATACTGTATATTCTCTGCCCAGCCCTAGAATTGGCCAATTCTCCAAGAAACCCTGGTCTTTTATTGTAGATTCATATTAGAAACCAAGATGATGGCACTGGGTGGGCTTAATGTTATTGGGATGTCTTTGCTCCTAAGCCCTCTTAGAAGACAGAGCTAGGAAACTTGCATATACTAACACATACACACACAGGTCCATAAATACACCTAATATTTGTCCATACTTGTCTATGTCCATCCATCTGTAGGTGCATTTGTAGATTAGGTTAAATATGAGTGCTTGCTTCTCTTTCCAGCTTGTCATTCAGCACTACATGCATTAGTCTAGGCTTTCTTCCAACTTATCTACAAAATGGGGTTTGGAAAAGAAGTTTGTACATCATTTGCTGCCAGATATTATGTTAATGAAGACCAGAAATCAGATTTTTCTTTCTATTAAAATGACCATTTGATCTGACTTTAAGCTGAGGGAGTTAAGCTTTCTTTTCTTTCTATAACCCACCCAGATGGCAAAAATTCCTTATGTCCCAGGTATGTCCATCTTTTGGGTGACTTTGTTGTGTCCTTTGCTAAAAACAGAAAGTGGGAGGAAGCTCACTTCTGGGACTCAGGCTCCTTCAGCTGTATGATCTTCTTTCAAGTTTATTTAAAACTCTGTATGTTGTTTTGCTTACTAGGTAGTCAAACTAGTAAATTTGTACAATGTTGTACGTGAGAGATGTAATACAAGCATTGTGCTAGTCACATACTGTTGTTCTTAGGCACCCAGTCTTGGGTATTCAGTCTTTTTTTAAAATTTTTTACTAAGGAGTTGAGTCATTTTACAATCATAAATACATATAGAGTAACAACATGATATGTATTTGTTCTTAGACCAGGATTACCCCCACATCACCCACACCCCAATCTCTTGATTCTTCTATATTTTGCCCCTACAAGTGATATAAATGTTTAGAGTGTGAATTTTTCAGAATTAAATGATTGCATAAGTATTATCTGGATTCCCAGGGGGGTAAAGAGGATGCTACAATGTTGATTGTCTCCCTAGATCCTTCCCTATCCCTCCACTGTCTCCCCTTTCCCCCCATTCCCCTACATAGCTATGATTCCCTTAGATTATGTGTTTCTATGCCTTTGCTGAGTCTAATACATGAGTTTGATGACCTTTTGCCCAATCCTGGGTTTTGTTGAGCATGCAGTCTTAATTGTGACTAAATCTCTGACATTTATTTTAATTTTATATTCCAAGATCAAACCCTAAGCTCAGAAACAAATAAAATGATTTGGATTTTTTTAAATAATTAGAATAATTCTTGTGATTTCCCAGAAAGGTAACTAAAAGTCACAAAGATTCATGTATTTTCTTAGCTACAGAGAGATAACACTAACAAGATTCAAATGAAATAATAATTGATTATGCTATAGAATTTATATAAATACAGATTTCCCTCCATTTTCATGCTGTTGGTGCTGTAATAAAAATAATTACATCCCTGTCATCAATAGTGCCTGATTCCTAACTGTGATTGTTTGAAGGCTCTGCTCTAACTTTCAGGCTAAAAAATTAGGTCTTCGACAAATAAAATTAGTTTCAGAGTTGTATGGAAAGTTAACTACTCAGATTCCAAGGAGCTTAGACTTAGATGACTTTCAGACTATTCCTGGGGCCAAGATCCTGGAACCCCAGAAAAGGCTCTGTCCTTGGGGGAGGAAGCTGACAACAGATAAGAATTCCAGGACCCCTCAGGTAAGAAGCAGATGGGTCCATGAGCGCAGAATGTTAAGTCAAGAGCCCATGAATAAGAATGAACACAGGGACTGGACCAATTCAAGGGAGAAACAACCAGGATCAATCATTGGAAATGTCATTGAACTTGTACTTCATGTTCTGTTTTCTGATTGGTAAGAATAAGCTCTTTGCCTTTCTTTTTTCAATTTTTAGCAAACTGAAATGAAAATGTTAAGAGGCTGTGTTCTTTGGTTATTTAATGATGTGCCCTAATATTAAAGCTCACATTGTGTGTTTAATATCCCTCATTTCCATAAGAAGAGAGATCTTTGCCCATGTGTCCACCTCAACCTGCACAGCTCTGGGTTCAGTCTCAAATGCAGAAAAGACCCTCCAATATCTGTTATATAACAACACAGACAGTATTTATTCTTAGAGATAAAACAGAGACTAGGAAATCCAGCTGAATAAGTATGCATGAATTTTACTTGTGGATTTAAGGTTGATTTGAATTGAATTTAGAAACATTGGGAAGGCGGGATGGCCAATTCTCCCTTTATTTCATGTGCCTCTAACTCTGACCATAAGGGGGTCAGATGCAAGGGGTCACAATGTGGCAGATGGTCTGCCTGCTTCACAATGTTGTACCTGAGACACTTAGTACAAAATATGTGGCTTTGCAAATGACAAGGTCAAATGCAGATTATTCAGATTTTGGGTGTCAGCCAGGAAAGTTTGGTGATAATGATTGAGGGAAACTCAACAACATTGAGAGGTGCTTTGTAACTTGAGTTCAATCTGCATATATCACAATTTTCTCAACTGTTGACTTAATCTCTCAATTTCTTTTGGTGTGAATCACATAAGACTCAAAGATCAAATGAAATGTGAAAGCATCACAGCAAACAGAAGTTGTATTCTGTGATCCTTCTGCAGGAGGGACAGAGACGCTGTGCTTGTCAACCTGTAACTCTCCACTTCTTATTACAATGCCACTCAGGAACTAGAGGAGGGGAGGCTGCTGTGTGAGCCATCGTCTGGGGAAGGGAAGGGGAACACAGGAAAAGGTTCTGTCCTTGGAGGAAGAAGCAAGAGACAGACCTTTGTGCAGAGACAGTCACTGCACCCAAAGCCGGTGTGTACAGGGTTCACCTCAGTTGCACGAAGAAGGGGCTTCTGGGCTCAGAGCACAGAGCTTGTCTTTCTGTTTCAGGTTCCCAGGCCAGGGTTGGCCAGGCCTGCCTTTCGCTGCCTGAGGAATTGTGTAAAGTGGGAGCAGAATGGAATTCAAGCAGGGCCTGGAGCAGTCCCTTACTCACTGGGCAGGATTCTCCCAAGAGAACCAGGTGTATGTGTACATGTGGGCACGTGCATCTGTGATGGTGTATGTGTCTGTTTGCATGCATTGTCTTCTATGTGTATGTAAATAGAAGCAGGTGTGTGTACAAATGTGTGAATATGTGCAGGAGTATGATTACGTTTGAGAATGTGTGTGTGTGACCATGTGTGAGTGTGCCCATGAATTTGAGTGTATGAGTGTACAAGTGTGTGTGAGTACGCATGCCCACCCTGACCAGGTGGGAGATATCACACACATTGTAAGGACAAAATTACAATTTAGTTAAAAATCTTAATTGACTTTGTTTTTTATTCTATAGAACAATTCTATAAATTATTCCATAAAAGTCAACGAGGTTTCCAGTGAGCTGAGCAGAAGAGATTGGTTTTACAGAAAGAGAAAAGCTTTTTTAAAAAGAGCAAAAAAAAAAAAAAACAAACAAAGTTGCTTTCCTTGTAAGGTGGGAACAGAGAGGGGAAAAAGTAGGAAAATAACCAGATTAACATCAGGTTCTTTTCTAGTAGGGATTAAGGCAAAAGGGACTTTATTATCATGCCAACTGAAACTGGCCTGAGTGGGAATTTTGCAGCTATCTCATTTCTCCTGGATTTTGAAAGGTCAGATAATAGCTTAGTTTCCATTGAGTAACTATGGAACTTTAGCATGAGTGACCCATTTTGTTATTGCATGTAGTCTGTTGGGAGCCAGTACAGGAACCTTGTTCAAAAATAATGGCCTTCTGTAACTTTTATTTGACAACGTGGAACATACAAGCTCAGAGAAACTGGGAGGACATCATTTCCCAGGAGGGAAAGCTGGTCCCAGTGGAGGGCAGAGACAGCAGTGAGGGTCAGGCCCCCACTGCCCAGGCCTGGAGGCATGACCACAGTGTTTGTGCTGGGAAATATCTTCTTGCAAACTGGATGCTAAATATTCCAGTGCAGGTCTTCCAAAGGCCTTGGCAATGCCCCAAAGACAGCTATGTTTCAGCATATAGCCTGTATTCAGCCATTCTTTATTCATTCAACACTCATTTATTATCTGTCCACTTCCACATCTTAGGATTCCAGAAATGAATAACATAAGGCCCTTGCCCTCCAGGGTCATCCAGTCTGGTGAAAACCTGAAAGGTTTGCCGTAGTTTCAATCTTTAATGTACTCAAGTTCAAGACTTGGTCCCCAGTCATGGCACTATTGAGAAGTGGTGAACTTTTAAGAGGTGGGGCCTAGTGGAAGGAATTTAGGTCTTTGGGCCATGTTCTTGAAAGAGACCCCAGCCTCTTCCTCTTGCTGCCATTGCTTCCTGGTCACCATGAGGAGAGCACCTAGCTTTACTACATGGTCCTACCATGGTGTACCATGATGCCACAGGCCCAAAGCCACAGTCAAACAATCAGAGACTGAAGCCTCTGAAACCATAAGCCAAGATAAACCTTCCCACCTCACAAGTTGAATTATCTCTGGTATCTGTTACATCATGTAAAACTGACTAACATGAGGTTCAAACAGTCCAATAGGCATTTTCCTACTATATTAGAGTTTTACAGAGAAACAAAATCAACAGGATGTGTGTATATATAGAATGAGACTTATGTTAAAGAATTGGCTCATGCAACTGTGGGGCTGGCAAGGCTGAAATGTACCAGGCGCTGGTAGTCTGGAGGCTTAGGAAGAAAGGCTGTAGCTCCAGTCCATAGGCCACCTGGAGCAAAATTCCCTCTTCCTCAGGGAGTCTTGGTCTTTTTTATTTTGGCTGAGACTCACAACATTATGGAAGGTTGTCTGCTTTACTCAAAGACAACTGATGTAAATGTTAATCTCATTTAAAAAATAAAAATAAAAACCTTCTCAGCAACAACTAAATGGGTATTTTACCAAATGTCTGGGCATAGAAGCCAATGAAATTAATCCCTCATATCTAGTGTGATAGGAAGCCCCCGAGAACAGATGTGGACCTGAAGACAAGAAAGAAAATATGACTCAGGCCTCGAGGGTTAAAGCATGGGCTACTTGGGTCACACCCAAGAGAAGAACAGCACTGGCCAAGGCTGACCAGGGGAAAGGAGCAGGGGGCAGGTGCTGCAGAGAGAGCAATGGGAAACATTGCACTGCAATATATTTAGAGAGAGGGTGCCTAGGAAGGGGAGGTGGAAAACACCTGAGCACTACATCATGAGACCCATAGGGATGATTGTGCAGGTAAACCCAGGTCAGTGCAGGTTGGGAGGTCAAAAGGGAGCCACACAAATCAAAGTGTCTAGCACCTAAAAAGGTTGCACTCCACTGCAGGCACACATGAAAGCCTGTAGCTGGATTGTATCATTTGACTTTTACATGATGTGCTTCAAGTTAGGAAATCAAAGGTTACTGAGCTCATTAAAATTTTGGGTAATGCAAGGGACAGATTGTGGGCAGGTGGGCTCAAATGGCTGCCACCTCTGACCTGCCTACCTGAGTAACCTGGACATACTTATTGATCTTCTCTGTAGTTCAGTTGCCACATGTGCAAAACTAAGACCTTAATACCATCTCATGGGGTACAGTGATGATTAAAGAAAACTGAAATAGTCCCTGGCACATGACCTGGCTATATCCCCAGTGATAGTGTCAGTGCTTCTGGCAGCAAAGCCAATGTGTCCAGCATTGCTGCAAAACTCACTTTGCTTATTATTCCAAGTTTCCACGTTATAGAAGTGTCTTCAACATGAAACTCAATTCTGCAACTTAATATCCTCATCACAAAGATCACAGGCAAAGAACATGAAGGTGAAGACATCTTCGAATCTGAAGGTATCCTAGAAAGCATGGTGGCCACCTGCCTTATTTCCAATGTTGTTGTGCCTGTCGTCATGGTAGTTTGTACCTGATGCAAGCACCATAGATATTTGTTAAACCAGCAGATATTAGGTTGGGTATGTGGATAAGTGACAGAGTTGTTGCCTAGCATGCATGAGGTCCAGGGTTCAATTCCCAGAACTATAAAAAAAGCAGATATTAAATAAGTGTGCTAGAAATTCGTTAACCATTTGGGAAATTCATATTTCAAGAATGACCTGGAGAGCCAGGCCAGCATGCCGTAGAGCATGGGATCCCTCCTCACACTAGCCCTGGGTTCAGTTGATGGAACATGTTTGAAGACTGACTAGTGAGAGGGAAATCTAAAAATATGTGTGGACAGCCTTGTTACTCAAATATCAACAGATACTAAAATTGCTATCCTGAAGAAGAGAATCTCAGAAGCTCCAGCAGTAGCACAAGAGGCATTTTCAATAACACGGCCTGATTTTCCCACAGCATATGGTCCTGTAATTAGCACAGGCGCACGTGGCTCCCCTCACTGTAAGTCTGTGGCATGACGCAAGAGAAATCAGCAGGAAATTGCAGTTTATTTTGACTTGGAGAGCATGCAGCTACATATGGTTTTAATAAGCTTTGAATTAACAATCTCTTTATCCCAATAAATGTTTTTAGAGCAGGCTGTTCTTGCCTTTCCTGAAAGATAGGGTGACCAAAAAAATGAGATTGAAGCAACTTGGCTCTAGTCCCAACACATCTTAGGTACCTAGAATGTCCCATACGTTGTGTGCCACCAGATTCTGCCCACCATGTCTTCATTAGCATATTTCTCACAGCAAGAGGGATTCATCCATCTTCAAGTAACTTGGAGCAAGACCTCTTAAGATAGAATAAATATCAAAAATAAACATGTCAATCTGGAGAAATCTCTCAAGGCAGAAATCTCTGAGGGAAAGCTATAAGGGATTAAGTGGGGGCATTTGGCTTCAAACAGTGTGAAAAGACTTGTTTGAAGTGAGCCTGAGATTAATTGGGTGTGGGTGCCAGAAAAGCCCTTGTCCATGGTCCTGAATTTTTGTCTGAGCAACTAATGCATAGAGTACTGTGTTCCATTCTGGGCACCACAGTCTCTGAGAGATGAAACCACTGAATGAGAATTGTGTGTAATAGTATTATCAAGTAATCTATGTACAGTAAAGTTTGAATACAGTTCCTGAGAAAACAAGAACCAGTATGTTTCCTCGAGCTTAACTGATCTACAGTACAATTTCTCTTTGGGAATGAGGCAGAAAGCAAATGAGCACCTCTTGGCTAAATCTTAGAGAAACTATTCCCAGGTGTACATTTGGCCAATATTTGCCCTTTGTGGTGGCATTTATTTCAGGATTTGAAACACTAAAATGAACATAAAGGTATTTAAATCACTGCTTTTCCAATACTTGAAAACTGGAAAATAAAATTGAACAAAGTAAGCCTGTCAATCAATTTTACCTCCTAGAGACAACTGGTATTAATAGATTGACTCTACTTATATCCTACACAGCCTAAGGACAAGCAGAAAATCAACCGAGTCTTGTTGTTCAAAGTGTGTAGCATGCACTGATGAATGAAGGGGCTTCCAAACATATATGCTCTCTCTATTGCATTTCTCTCACCAGTCTTACTTTATTTCTGTAGACCAGTTGCCTAGAAGAAACAAGCTGCTCACAGCTTGTACAGCCCATGGAGAAAGCTCCCACGTTGTTATAGTCCTTGTTCAACTTTTACGGAGAAAGGAGAGCGCATCCGGGTCGTATTCCCACTTAGGGTCCTATTGTGTGGTTGGGGCAGATATCAGGAATGGAAGGATTGTTTAGAAAGGGAATTCTCCTGCAGAACAAACATAGATAACTCAAGGAAATCTTTAGGGATTTTTGTCAAGTATTTAAACTAGATTGAGTTAAAAGCATTTATTTTTGACACATGAATTTTTTTTGCTTCTAAGAAAAGATAATGAGAATATAGAATTATCCTTGTCACACACAGCATAATAATAAAGTGTAAAAACTGAACTAGTTGTCATAAAGTATTCTTAAATTTGAAATACCTACTTTCATCCTTTGATTTCTAATTTCTTCTATCATTTTATTTGAAGTTATTATAGATTCTCAGAAAGTTGCACATATTGGAAAGACAGGTCCTGTGCAGCAATCACCCAGTGTCTCCAGTGGTTACATTTCATGTCATTACAAGGCATTTATAGTTCTCTGACATCTTGCCACTCATGGTTATGCTCCTGTCACCACCATAGCAATCAAGATACAGAACTAGTCCAACTTCATGATTATATTCATCCCACTCCCTACTGTCATTCTTAGGCCCTGGAAAACCTGAATCACTTTTTGTCACTGTTGCCAAAAGACCTGACACAAACAATTTACGGTAGGAAACGTTTATTTGTTACCCAAGTGGGACTGGACTTCCATGCCCCTTATTGGTTGCATTTGAGACCTCCACAAACACTGGTCTAGCTGGGCTGGTGTCTCCTTCATGCCTGCCTCATCTTGCTGGAGTTGTGACTGCCCTACGCATCATCTCTTGGGGCAAGTGGGGACCTCAAGACACCCAACAGTGGGGTGATGATGGTCCTGGGTGAGATCAGTTCAGACCAACCACTCTCCTTGGAACAGCAAGAGTCCCTTACAGCTGCAACAGGATCCACAAGACTCCCAGCGGCTCCTGGGTCCCAGCTGAACTGGGACAAGAGTTTGGGCAGGAAGACACTAAACTGCCCAAGAGTGTAACTTGGGTGGCCCTAAAATCTCTTCTCACAGGAAGCAGGGAAGGTGAATTTTTGCAACCCCTTTATAGGAGAAAATTACTGGGAGTCCTGGGTATCTCATTGTCAGCTGAGATCATCAAATTCATTCCCTCCAACAAACTCAACTGGGAAGTAACTTCACCTACAAGTCACTTATGAACACATACCCCCATGGTACACTTTGACCTTGGTGGTAATAATTCATAACCTTCCCGAACATTTGTTTTTGTTGTTGTTCTTGGAATTGATATTCATAGGTGTACACATTTTGTTGTTGCTGTTGTTGTTTGTGTGGTTGTTTGTTTTTTATTATTGCTGTATTTAGCTGCGTTTGTCTGCTCTGTCCATATTCCTGGGGTTCGACCTGTGGTTGTCTGCAATATTCCAAACTAGTCTTCTGTCTCTATTGGCTGAAAAGGCCCCCAGTCTCTACTACCCCCTTCTTCCCTTTACTCTGTCAAGTCCTAAACTATATTCGGATCTCTCTCATCTTCCCTCATTACCCCACTCTCATCCCAATTCTATATTTTCCTTATTCTTAGCAGACTAGCCTACATCATCTCTACTACCTTGTAGCTCTCTATCCAAACACACAATTTTGACACTACCTTCCTTCCATTCCATTTGCTCTCTAGACTTTTTTTTCCTCACCGACAGAGGTCCTGCTAAACTGAAGTGAACACCATACTGGAAAATGGGTGTTTGCTTGCAAACTAAGTATAG
>PVKS010043487.1:0-14842 GCA_004027875.1 Aplodontia rufa | reverse complement strand
ATATACTTTCTTCGTAATTAACATGTACATGTGAATGTGTGTTTTCACACATTCATTCATACGCATTTATGCTGACAGCTACTTTCTAGAATGAGAACATTGCTTATCTTACTGATTTTGATCCAAAATATGAAGCTATTTACACCTATTTTAGATGATTTTTTATAACCATCATATTTATAAACAAAAATGGAATGGGAAAGATTATTTATTGTTTTGGTCTCTATTAAATTTGTGTGGCAATGAGAACCATAAATTTATTGAAAAAATAAAAAAAATTAAAAAAAAAAGAAATTAAGAAAACAGAACTTATTTCCAAAAAGAGAAAGTAAAATAAGAAATATGAGAAAAAAATTAAGGACCCAAAAAAGAGAAAAATCAATTAACCTAAAGCCAATACCTTGTAAAAAGCAATATAATTAATAATCCTTTGGTCAGACTGATCAGGAATAAAAAGAATTATTAATATCAAAATTAATAAGGTAATATTACACTGGTGGTAATTAAAATGACAATAATGAAAAAATATGAGTAAGTTTTGTCAATACAGTTAATCACTTACATGAAAAAGGCAAATTATTAGAGAAATAAAAACTCCCAAAGATCATTCCAGGAGAAATTTTAGCCCTAAATATATTAAAGAAATTTAATCTGTAGTTAAAATTGTTCCATATACTTCCACACTCATCCTCCCACCCTCAAGACCCCCATGGTTGTACCGATAAATTCAACCAAACTTTTAAAGAATAAATAAGAAAAATACAATACAGATGCCTGTGCAACACTGAAGTCAATCATCCCCAATTCATAAATGAAAGCATAACCCTGATAAAAGCAAAGGGTGCTACATGAAAACCATAGTCCTAAAGTATCAACCAATATATGATGATATATAGTGCATGAAGGCCAAAATGCACAAAAAGGATAACAACATGACTAAGTAGCATTTATTGCCAGAATATAAGTTTGATTTAAAACTCAAATATCAAACATCATATTCAGGAAAAGTATTTGACAAATCAAACATCCATTCCTGATTAAATATCTCATTGAACTCTGATAGAAGGATGTATTCAGTTCAGATTAAGGACTTCAGCAGTTAACCTAGATTTTATAGTAAACACAAAGGAGAAAGACTCAATGTTTTGACACTAAGATTAGGATTATTCTTACCATCTCTATTCCTCATTATCCTGGAGGTGACAGCCAGAGCAGAATAGCATCTAAGACAAATGTCATCCACATGGGAAAGGCCCAAAGCTCTCTTTATGTGAAAATGACATAATCATATGAGCTAATATAAAATGAAACCTACAAGAAACTAATCAAACTAATATGTTTGTTTAGTAAGGCCATATTATACACGATTAACATCTAAAAATTATTTCTATATGCTAGTAGCTATTAAAATTGATATGTCATACATAAACTATGAAATATGAAATTTCTAAAAGTAAATATTAAAACAGATGTGTGAGACCAGCACATTGGCAACTACAAAATATTCCTGAGCAAAACTGAAGGCTTTGCCACAGGAAAGCAGGGAACTGAAACTCTAAACCTCCGATCTTGTGTTCCGACAAAAGAAAATTTAAAGTCAGACACCAGAAGTCATGCAAGAGAGCTTTATTGTAAGTGAAAGAAAGGTGAAAGTAAAGTAAAAGCAGAGTAAGGCTCAAGCAGAGAGCACTCTCAAGAGAGCAAGAGGGCCGTTTCTGAGCAGAGAACAACAAAGGAGACAATGCTGTTTCCAAATTCATTACTGCTATATAGTCGATTTGAAAATTGGGGTCCTCCTTTAGCAGTCTTCACCAATCAGGTATTCAAAGAACTTAAAGGAAACTTCAAGAGTAAATCTGTGGCCGTGTCAAGCATTTCACTGCTTATTGCTAACTACTACCTAATAGCTTCAATAGAAAAAAGAGATATACCTTATTTATGAATTGGAAGTCTCAATACTGATATCAGTTTTTCTCTTATTGATCTCTTGACTTCATTTAATCTTTTTTATTAAGAAATTTATTTGTTTAACAATCAAACAAGCTTCTAATGAAACAATATATATATAAATTCTGAAAATTAGATTTACCCTCAAGAGCTCCCCCCCATTACCCACCCTTATCCTTCCCCACCCTCTTTCCCAATACATCTCTATGAATGCCTTAGGTTGTATGTCATTATACCTTATCCAGATTTAAAACATGAGAATTGACCTCCTTTCTCAATGGCCAGGGTCTAGCTCCAGCCTCCACAGATCAGTGAAGACATTCAACCCTTGGTTCTCTGGGTTATGCTTATTTCACTCAGTAAAATTTCTTCCATAGCCATCCATTTACCTTCAAAGGCTGCAATATCATTGTTTCTAATTACTGAGTAAAACTCCATGGTATATATGTACCACAGTTTCTGGATCAATTAATCCAGTGACAGGGACATCTGGGTTGTTTCCATAATTTAGCTATTGTAAATTGAGCTGCTATGAACATCGATTTCGCTGTGTCACTGTAATGTGCTGACTCCATGTAATCCTAATCCCAAACTCAGCAAATTATCTTTCTTTTGTTCAGACCAACAAACTGAATCTAAAATTTATAAGGGAATGCAACAGGATCTAGAATAAGGAATAGCCAAGAATAATAGAAAAAAATCTTTAAATGAAGAACAAAAGTAATAATGTCTCTGCATGCAAAAAGATAAAAACCTCGAGACTCACACATTGAGAACTGATTTTTGACAGTTTCAAAGATAATTCAGAGAATAAAAATAGTACTGTTAGGAACAAGTCCAGACATGCCTGCACTACCATGGGTCTAAAATACACCATCTCCAAAAAATATACACAATAATGTACCAAAAAGAGCACCAAGATAAAAAGATGCCAACCAATCAGACAAGAGCACAACTATATAACAACAACCAACTCAACACAAGTCATCTGCCATTCACCATTTGGTTTACTCAATTCTGATACAAACTCTCCGCTCTGGTTCTTCCTCCAGCTCCACTGTACACAATCCTCAGGTCCCTGTCCATCCTTGGATCAAGACCAACAACTGTGATTGGTTTATGAGAGGGTTTTGGTGTAATCTATTATGCACTTTAATAAGCTGAGTTTGTTCCTTCCCCTTCCTCCCATCACATTATTATTGAGTGTGTAAATGTAATAAATAAAATAATCAAAAGACCATTTAATTCTCCTTCTGCCTATATTTTTAAGTCCACACTTTTGACAAGTATTTTCAACAAATGGTGGTAAAACAACTGTATTTCCATACATAAAGGAAAAATTAGGAATTTCAACCCATACTATGAACATAAGCTAGCTTAAAATGAGTTTCACATATAAAACTACTGCTATAAAATTGACAAAAGAAAATGTGGTAAAAACATTTCCTTCGATTAGGCAAGTTGTTTTAGATATAACACCAATAGTATAATCAAAAGAGAAACAAATTTATAAACTAGACTTCACCAAAATTGAAAGTGTTTGGTCTTCAGAAGATACAACATTGAAAAATGAAGAGATAAACAGATGCTGGTATAAAATGGTTCCAAGCTCAGATACTATTTCATACAGTGTCTGAATATGCAAAGAACTCTTGAAAGTCAAGAATAAGAAAACAACCCAACAGGAGGAAAAAAAAGGACAAAAGATTTGTACAGATAATTTCCAAAGAACATATGCAGAAAGCAAATGAAATTATGAAAAATACTCAAGATCATTAGATATCAAGGAAATCCAAATTAAAATCAAGAGGTACCACCATATGTATATTATAATCTCTAGTTAAAAATGCTAATTCTCCCATCCAAGTACTAACCAGGCCTGACCCTGCTGATAGACCTCCTGCTAAATATATATATGTAAAAAAAAAAAGCTAATTCTGAGCAATTCAGGAGGCTGAAACATACGGATTGCAAGTTTCAGGCAGCCTCAGCAATATGGTGAGACACTGTTTCAAAAAATGAAAACAATAAACAGAATGCTTAGAAATTTGTTATTACATCCTAAGAAACAGAAGTCTAAAATCAGGAGTCTAAAACCTTTTTCCATAATTCTAACTATCATATAATAAATTCTCATACATACTTGGTTCAACTTCTAACCTCTTTGTTCTGATTAATCAATTTTAAGTTTGCAATTCTATCAAAATATTTTAGTTAATATATATTTATTTAAAATTTTATATTAATTAAATTAGATTCCCATTCTTTTTCAAAATATTCTTTGACAACTATTTCACCAGATAAAATTTATTTAAAAACTTTTAAGTTAAAAAACACTGTTTGAGAGAGGATCATCCTGGTGATCCGTGGCAGAGAAGAGTCTCTCCGTGAATGCAGGATGCCAACAGTAGGAGAGGTGCCTTACTTTGAGATAGGTGGATGACAAGATTTCTCCCCAAATTCATCACTGTCCAGGGAAGGAAGTTTACTGACATGGAGCCATGGACAAACTGAAAGTGCAGGAAGTCCCTATTGATAATTGGTGTTCTTGGAATTGGTGTTCCTTAGTGTACATAATTTTTGGGTTTTTTTTTTTTGTTTGTATGTGTGGTTAATTGATTTTTACTGTCACTGTGATTTGTTGTGTTTGTCTGTTGTGTGCATATTGCTGGGGTTCAAGCTGTGGAGGTCTGCAATATTGCAAACAAGTCCTCAGTCTCTTTAGGCTAAAAAGACCCTCAGTCTTTACTGCCTCCTTCTTCCCTTTACTCTGACAATTCCTAAACTGTATTATGATCTCTCTCATCCTCCTTCAGAGTCCACTCTCACCCCATTTTTATCTCTTCCTTATTTCTAGCAGAATAGCCTACATCATCTCTACTACCTTGCAGCTCTATATCCTAACTCACAAGTACCACTCTACCTTCCTGCCTCATTCCCTTTACTCTCTAGACTTTTTTCTTTCTCACCTATGGAGGTCCTGGTACACTGAAGTGAATGCCATACTTGAAAACAGGTGTTTGCTTGCTAACCAAATACAGTGTGAAAGCTATCAAGGAAGAAAATTGCTAATCCAATTGCTCCTATAGGTGCTATTCAACACTATATCAGCTACAGTTACAGTGTCTGATGTATGCAGAGGCTGCACTTACTGACTTCTATCCCCTGAGGTATTGGAAAACCTAAAGGTCCATAATACTTCACAGACTGGGATGCCAGCCATTGAATTGTGCTACCCAAATTGTACCCCAGCCCAACTAAGCAAAGAGATAAAAAACTCTGATACCATGAAGAAACCTCCAAGAGAATTATTCAGTGTAATTATTCAGTGTCAGAACTCAAGCCACACTCCCTGTAACTGAAAATGAGGAAAAATGGAAATAATCCTTCACCCCAACCCCACAGATCTCCATCCTATGTTTCCATGGTCGGGGTCCTATGTGAAAAACTTGAAAATGTATCAACAATATGATTAATAATTCAATCAAAGAACTAAAAGAAGATTTAAGGAAAGAGACAAGAGAGCAATTTGAGGAGATGAGAGACCACATATATAAAGACACATACCTTCTGAAAAGAGATGTAGAAGAGCTCTTAGAATTGAAGAATACTGTCAACAAAATCAAAAGCTCATTAGAAGATACTAACACCAGACTAAACTCAGTAGAAAATAGAACTCAGCTCTTGAAGAACGAATATCAAACAAAGACAGGCTGAGCAACATTGAGTTCAAAGAGAACAGACAAGAAAAGAAACTTATTGTGCTTGATCAGAACTTCCAAGTAGTATTTGATAAGATGAGAAGAAATAACATGAGAGTAATTTTGATTGAAGAAAACAGTGAACAACAAACAAGGGTAATTAGGAACCTTCTAAGTGAAACTGCCAAGAAGAATTTTCCCCACATCAGAACTGATCCAGAAAATCAAATTTAAGATGCTTATGAACACCAAACAGACCTAAACAAATGAGAAATTCAGTGAGACACATCATTTATAAAATGAATAACAGAGAAATCAAGGAAAGGATCCTAAAAGCAGCAAGGGAAAAACATCAAATCACATTCAGAAGCAGACCAATTAGGATTACTATGGATTTCTCAGATCAGACAATATAGGCCAAGAGAGCATGGAATAATATTTTTCAAAATTTAAAAGAAAATAATTTTCAGCCAAAGATATTATGCTCTATAAAACAGCTTTAAATGTGATGGAGAAAAAAAATACTTCAATGATAAATTCAAGCTAGCAGAGTACATGAACACAAAGCCTGCACTACAGAAAATTCTCAAGCACATACTTCATTCAGTGTAACATGCAAACTTCCAAAACCCTTAAATAGAAGAAAGTAAAAAATCACAAAACACACTAAAAGATATACAATATAGTGCAAAACACAGCAATAGTCACAACGTCAGGGATCCAGATTCCAATATCTATTCTAACTCTGGGCATGCATTGACTCAGTGCCTCCATCAAAAGATGCATATTGCTTACTGGATCAAAAAACAAAATTCAACATTGTGTTGTGATCCCTACATCTGATAAAGTTAATTTTGACCAAAAACTAATCAAAAAGGAACAATTCATCAAGAAGACATAACAATACCTAACATAAATACCCCAATTACAACCCTCCCAAATATATGGAATAAGTACTCAAGACATTAAACCCTTCATTGGTCTCAACACAATAATATTGGGGGACTTTAATACATCATTATCAACAATAGACAGATCATCAAAACAAAAAATCAAAAAAGATATCTCTAACCTAAACAACTCTATAAATCACCTGGATTTAACAGACATTTACAGAATACTACATCCTAAATCAGCTGAGTTAACATTCTTCTCAGAAGCTCATGGATCCTTCTCCAATTTAGATCACATACTAGTCCACAAAGATAACCGTAACAAATATAAAACCATTAATATAGTCCCTTGAAACCTGTCAGACCACAATATTATGATCTTAGCAATTAACAGCAAGAAAAACAACAGAAAGTACTCAAATACTTGGAAATTGAATAATACCTGCTTAAAAAAATAATGGATAAAAGAGGTAATGAGATCAGAAATCAAGAAATTCTTGGAAATGAATGAGAATGATGAAACAACATATCAAAATTTCTGGGATAGTATGAAGACATTCTTAAGAGGTAAATTTATAGCACTGAGTGCCTTCATCAAATATTAAGAAAGAACCCAAATAAATAGACTTATGTTTCAAATCAAATCCCTATAAAAAGAAGAACAATCCAATCCCAAACCTAATAGAAGACAGGAAAGAATGAAGATCAGACCTGAAATCATTATTGGTAAGACTGCAAGCATGTACAGCCACTCTAAAATCAATGAAATTGAGAATAAAAAAAATACAAATTATCAACAAAACAATGAGCTGGTTCTTAAAAAAAAAATCTTAAAAAAAAATCAATAGACACCTTGCCATCCTCACCAAAAGGAAGAATGTAGTGAAGTAAATAAACAAAATCGAAGACAAAAACAGAGATATCACCACTGACTCAACCAAAATCCAGATTACCAAAACTTATTTTGAAAAATTATATTCTGCCAAGTTTTGATAACCTGGAAAATAATGGACATATACCTTGCCACATAAGACATTCCCAAATTAAAATGGGAGGACACTGAAATTCTAAACCAACCAATCTCAGGTAGTGAAATCGAATCAGCAATTAAAATCCCTCCAAAAAAGAAAAGCTCAGGACCTGATGGATTCAGGGCAAAATTCTGCCAGACCTTTAGAGAAGAATTAACATCAATAGTCTACAATTGTTTCCATGAAATCGAAAGGGATGGAGCACATTTTTATGAAGCAAATATTACACTGATACCAAAACCCAACAAAGACACAACAAGAAAACTACAGAACAACTTCCCTGATAAACATAGATGCAAAAATCCTTAATAAAATACTAGCTATACAGATCCAAAAATACATAAAAAAGAATACATCATGAACAAGTAGGCTTCATTCCAGGAAAGCAGGGCTGATTCAACATGCACAAATCAATAAATGTAATTCACCACTTAAACAGAATTAAAGATAAAAATCATATAATCATCTCAATTGATGCAGGAAAAACCCATTGACGAAATTCAGTACCTACTTATGCTCTCAACTCTGAAGAACATCGGAGTCAAAGGAAGATAATTTCATAAGAGCCATTTATGACAGACCCGTAGCCAACATTATGTTTAATGTAGAAAGACTGAAATATATTTCCACTTAATTCAGGAACAAGACAAGAATGTCCACTTTCATCACTCTTATTCAATATAGTCCCTGAAACCCTAGCCAGAGCTATAAGACAAGAGAAGGAAATCAAAGGAATTTGAATAGGAAAAGAGGAAGTCAAGCTGTTTCTATTTGCTGATGACATGATCCTATATCTAGAAGACCCAATAAGCTCAACCAGAAGACTCCCAGAGCTTATAAACAATTTCAGCAAAGTGGCTGGTTATAAGATCAACACTCAGAAATCATTAGCTTTTCTATACTCCAGCAACAATTCCACTAAATAAGAAATCAGGAAGTCTATCCTATTCACAATTTCTTAAAAAGAATAAAATATTTGGGCATCAATCTAACAAAGGATATAAAGAACCTCTACAATGAAAACTATGAAACACTAAAAAAATAAATTGCAGAAGAGCTGAATAGAAGGAAAAAAAATCTTTGTCTGCTATACCTTGGACACAGAGCTAATATCCAAAGAATTAAAAAAATGGAACATCAAAACCACAAATATTCCAATCAATAAATCGGCTAGGAAATTAAATTGAAATTTCTCAATGGAGGAAGTCCCAAAAGCCCATATATATATGCAAAAATGCTGTACATCACTACCAATTGCTGAAATGCAAATTAAAACTTCACTGAGATTCCACTTCACTCCTTTCAGAGTGGCAAAAATGAAGAATACAAACAATGACAGATGCTGGAGTGGTTGTGGGAAGAGAGGAACACTTTCACATTATTGGTAAGACTGCAAGCATATATAGCCACTCTAAAAAAACAGTGTGGAGACTCCTCAAAAAATTAGGGCTGGAACTACCTTATGACCCAGGTATCCCAGAAGAGCTAGAATTGGCATATTACAGAGATACAGCTTCATCAATGCTTTCGCACCTCAATTTACTATAGCTGAACTATGGAACCAACCCAGATGCCTCTCACTGGAAGAGTGGATTCAAAAACTGTGGTACATATACACAATGAAATTCTACTGTGATATTAGAGAAAATGATATTATGGCCTTTTCAGCAAAATGGATGGAGATGGAAAAATTACACTAAGTAAAATATCCCAAACTCAGAGACTCAAGGGTCAAATGTTTTTCTCATATGTGGAATCTGTAATACAATCATAAACAGACTGAAAGTAGGGTAACCTAATGATAACCTCAACATGGGTGAATTTTTACATGAACAAGGGAACCTTGCCTATGACACTGGGGAGTGAAAGGCAAGGGGCAAGGCCTGGGGGTGGAATAAGAGGGATATCAAGGCAGCTGGAGGTAAGGAGTAGGGGGATTATCAACCCAGTTGGGAACCTTCTACTTCCATGAGAACCTCAACTAACATGGGGGGTAAAATAGGGGAAACATGGGATCAGAAGAACCCAAAGGAGAAATTATGAACTGGCATCAGCCTTGGCTTGCTCTCTTATTATGCATGTGATCATTATTATGTGGCAATAATTCCCTCCTATATGTATGACTAAGTTGAATGAATTAAAAAAGTCATCATCCACTTCTAATCCTTCTATAAGCTGATCAATAAAGAACATATAATATAAATGTGAAGAACTACCACATATTTTAAATTTGGATGTTTTGCATGAATTTAGAAAGATTATTGACCAACACGAGTTGCTGGGATAATCATGTTCTGCTGGTTTTAGGTAGATATTAATTACATTAAACAAAAATATTTCAGTTTGATTAGAAATTATTTTAGTGTCTTTTATTTTCCAAAGCCACAGCTTTAACCAGTGTTCACCACCCAAATTATCAAACAGAAGCAAATGTAAGAGGGGATTTGTGCCCCTCTTTGTACATCCACACCACCTGTTGTGACCTCCAAGTGCCTTAATAAAGAAAATGGTTGAATACAAAAAATAAACAAAAAACACTATTTTAAATTGCATTAACTTTGCATTTATTAGTTATTTGACATATTTTACATGCTTTGTTTTCCTAGCCTGCAGCATCTATTATTGAGGATTTTCTTTCTACATTTAATGAAATACTGTAAAGGTAACTGTCATCCCACATATAACCATAAGTAGTATGAACAAGTGTGAATGTATATCATTTTTAATCAACTTGGGAAGAACAGCTTTCAGCAACTTACAAAAATTTAAACCCATTGACATACCTGCCCCAAAACTAAAGATGACTTATCTCCAGAGAATAGTTACATGCTTCACATGCAAAACTGAACACAAAGAGAAATTCTAAAATGTTATTTTAAAAATACAGTACTGTTTAATTATCTGTACTAAATTCTCCATAGCAACTGATATGTAGACCGAACTTTTTCACATAGATATATATGTACTGTCAGAGAAAAACTGAGTTCCTTTACACTATGGTCGCACTCCATTTTTTATATTTTCTATATCACCTAGCATAGTAATACAGTGGCACTGTAAAAGCCACTATTTCTCTAAACATCAAGAACACAGAAATTTCTGTGACTATTTTTTTCAAAACCCATAGCCTTACAACATGAAGAATGAAGAGCTAAGCACAATTTCTTCCTTGAAAACCACCTCCTGGGAAAACAGATTAACAACTAACCATAGCTACAGCAGTTGCATAAACAAAATGTGTAACTATGAAAAGATATTGTGGCAAAAATCCTCTAAATGCTCAGAAAAGCAGTTGCTGAATAAGTGATCAGGTGACTTTTCCCTACTCAGGTAAACAGTGGAAGAAAGGAACTTCAAGATCTGGACATGCCTTCAAGTTTCAATTTTGGACCTTATTTCCCCAATGTTTCCAAAGTGTGTTATCTTCCTTAGTAGAAAAGAGGGTTTTTCTGCCTGAACTGCAATGTCTCTAGCCATTCTGTGTAGTTCATTTCACTGTCACTCAACACACAGAAGCATCTGTACCCTGCTCCCAATTCCCCACCTTTCATTGTTCCCACTATAAAGTTTGCAGTGATTTTTTTAAATGGGTTCAAAGCAATTTTATTCTCAGTCCTTCTTTTTAATGCACACTCAGGGACTACCATAAGATAGGACATGGTATAAAGGGCTGGAAACTAAGCCATCATGTTCTGAAAAGTGAAGACAGCAAGGAGGAGAGGGAGGAGGGGGAGAGAGAGAGAGAGAGAGAACACTAGTGCACATGAGTATGCAGGGTATGTGGTGTACTCATATGATCCCAGCTTTTCAGGAGGCTGAGGCAGGAGTATTGCAGGTTTGACACCATCATGAGCAACTTATCAAAGCCCTATTTCAAAAAGAATGTCTTATGAAAGTGCTAGGGATGTAGTTCCTAAATTACATAAGGCCCTGTGGGCAGAGAAGGAGACAGAGAGAGAGAGAAAGAGAGAGAGAGAGAGAGAGAGAGAGAGAATATGACAAAAGAATTTACTCTAGTGCTTCCAGGAAAAGGAGATACATAGTATTGAGGAAGACTTTCTTATGGGGAAGAAAATAAAAAAGGAAGCATTTTGAGCAATGATGCTTATAACATCTGACTAATTACCTTAAAAAACTATCTGGCCTTCAATTCCTTACTTTTCCCTTCTCTCAGAGGGGAACATAGTGAGATAGTGGACACACTTTGACTTGACAGATAAGCATTCTTCCAGGTGAAAACAAGGCTGAAAAGTGGGTATCTGAATGACTTGCTCACAAGGGTCCTGTTGGCCTGAGTATTACCCTCCAGAAGGTTACATTAGAAGAAGTAAATGTCTATTTTATTAGGTCAAATATATTTTGGGATGTTTATTTTAACAACTTAACCTTAATTTTAACCGAAATAAAATTTTACATAACATCTGACATCAACCTTAAAAATCTAAAAAAAAACAAAAAAAAACCCCAATCTTTGACACAAGATAATCAGTGGTGTACTGTACTCAATAGATATCGTGGGTCTAGTGTGTCTTCATTCAAGGGTGACTGGAGAGGAAAAAGAAGGAATAAGGCATAAAAATTTGGCAACTGTACATATGAAAGAAAATATGTTAAAAGATTTAATACCAAAAACAAGGAAAAAATTTTGAATCATTTGCTTATTATCAGAAAAATAAAAAAGTGAAAAATTGCACTGTAAGAAACAAAATAAAATATGAAGCACAAAGTTAAAAACTAATGTATGAATTGAGATGAAGAGCAAGGTGACTGAATAAGCTCAAAGTTCAAAGAACCAAAAATAGAAATCAGATTTGAATGTGCTCATAGAAAAGTTTTGAACAAATACACTTTCATCAAAGAAAACAGAATGAGTTATATAGAGCAGTTTAATTTGTATTTCTGTCACTGTGACTAAACACCCAAAAGAACAACTTAGAGAAAGTTTATTTGGGGCTCAAGGTTTTAGAGGTCTCAGTTCATAGACAGCCAATTACAATGCTGTGGGCCCAATGTGAGGTAACACAACACAGCGGGAGGACTTAGCAGAGGAAAGCTATTCAGCTCATGGCAGGGTCAAGATGCAGAGAGAGGTGTTCTCTGCTCAGAGATGCATCACTCTCTCTTGAGAGTGCTTTCCTCTTGAAATCTTACTCTGCTTTTACTTTATTTTCACCGCTCTTTCACTTATAACAAAATTCTCTTGCATGAAAAAAAAGCAGAGAAAAAGAAAAAGAGAGCAAGAGAGGGAGAGAGTGAGTGAATGCATATGTGTGTGCATCAGAGTGAAGAAGAACTCTTCCTGAACATGCCCCCAGCGACCTTCCTCCTCTAGCCACAACCCACCTGTCTACAATTACCACCCATTTGAACGCAGATGGACTTATCAGGTTATAGATCCCCCAATCTAATCACTTTACTCTGAGCATTCCTACATTAACACAGGAATTTGGGGAAGACACTGCACAACCAAATTATAATACACCACCCCAGGCCCACAAAAGCTCACGTCCATCTCATAATGTAAACTTCACTCACTCTACCTCTAAAAGTCTTTACAATTTCGGCATTACCCAAAAGTCCAAGTCCAAAATCAAACTTGAGTCACACTCAAGGCAAACTAGGCTGTGAGTCTCTGCAAAATTCAAAAGCAAGTTACATATATCCAATATACAATGGCAAAGAGTAAATACTCCCATTCCATAAAGGAGGAATAGGCCATGCATAGAAAGAAGGGATGAGACCAAAGCAAGACCACTACTTTAACTCTACCCTAAACTCTACTTACAGTATCTAAGATACACAGCTGCAAAATGCTAGTTTCAAAAAGGCTTTGGCAGTCATGCTTTTTTTGTCTTGCTTGTTCCATTGTACACGGACTGTCTTTTAGCCTAGCCCTCCTGGCAGCCAGCAGCTTTTCTTAGCACAGAGTCCATGTAATTGGCATCTTAATTCCTAGTTTCTCCATTCCTTCTTTGGTTTCACCTTTACAGTCTCGTGCACTTTAATCCCAGGGGTAGCCAACAGGGATTCTGACCCTGCTATACTTTGGCTGGCCTTCAAGGCAATCATCTGAAATCTCACTGGGAACCCTCATGACCCCTTAGCTCAACCATCCTACATTCCTTCAAAAACAGTATGTGTGGATGATGCCAAGGTCTGTTGCCAGCTCATGCAGTACCTGAGCCAGTGATAGACATGGTTGGAGCAGCCACTATGTATACGCACAGTTCAGCATGATGGAACAAATCCCAGGCCTCCTGTGCAAAAAGAGGACCCCTATGATCTCTTCTCAAAGAGTTTTTCCACTATGTATCCTTAAGACTGTGGTAGATATGGTCTTGCAAATTCTTAAAATATCCTCAAGCCTTTTTTCCTACTGTATTTTTGTAAAGTACTGAGCATATCTTTATGGGCTATAATCTCTTCAATAAGCACACCTTCCTGGGCCCCAGGTTTACATGCACTTTTCTGGTTGACCTACGAATTTTTAAATCATGTGACTGTTTTCTGCTGCAAATTCTCACAATAAGCCCAAGTAAAGGCTGCCAACAATATGTATGCTATTGACTGAATGCCATGCTGACTTGAAATTTCCTCCATCAAATTAATTAGTCCATCAGTTTTCAATTCAGTCTCACACAAAGTTTCAGGACATTGTCAAAATATAACCAAATTATTTGGAAGAATATAACAAAAGTGACAATATTTCTCCTTATTTTCCTCTGAATCAAGAGTACAGTCTATATTCTAATCTGAGCAACTCCAGAATTGTCCATTAAGCCCTAGTCACAACATTTTAAAGCTTTTCCACCCTTCATTTTCAAACATTCAAAATTCCACCTGCAAACCAGCTTCAAAGTCTTCTAAACCATAAGCAAGGTTAGTCACTGCAATGACCCCACTCACAATATCATTTTGTTTTATTTAACTGTTTTATCACTGACCAAACAGCTAATAGGAAAAATTTAGAGGAGGCAAGTTTATTTAAGGCTCATGGTTTGTCCATAGATTGCCAATTACATTGCTCTGGGCCCAAGGTAAGGTAGCACATCATTTAGGAAGGACCCAGCAGAGCAAAACTGTCTAGCTCATGGCAGGGTCTGGAAGCAGAGAGTAAAATGAACCACAGGGAAGATGCATCCTTCCAAGGCATTCCCCCAGTGATCTACTCTTCCAGCCATGCCCTATCTGCCACCCATTCATTCAAACTAAGATGAAATTATTAGGTTACAATTCTGACAGTCTGATAAGTTTATCTCTGCACTCACAC
>PVKS010043486.1:0-14848 GCA_004027875.1 Aplodontia rufa | reverse complement strand
AAACAATGATATTGCAGCCTTCGAAGGTAAATGGATGGCTATGGAAGAGATCATGATGAGTAAAATCAGCTTAACCCAGAGATCTAAGGGTCGATTGTCTCCACTCATCTGTGGAGGTGGGGACTAGTTCCTAGACAATGAGAAAGTTGGTCTAGTAGCATGAGTTAAATCCAGATAAGATGTAATGCTTTACAATCTAGTACTTTTTTTAGAGTTATAGAGGGAAGGGGAAGGGAGGGATAAGGGAGGGTAATGGGGGGGGGCACTCCTGGGGATAATTGCAATATCCAGAATATATACACATTTTATATTATTTTGTTAAAATCTTGTAAGATTGTTCAAAAATAAAATTAAAAAAAAGAAGGGTGGAGAGGATAGAGGAAGGGAGCAGGGTAGGAGTGGAGGAAGCTTGCATGACATATGACCTCTCCCCTTGACCTCTCACATCTTCATTAAGGTGATCTAATCCACACAGTGTGAATAGCTTTACTCTCCTCCATGCTGGAAAATGGGCCAGTGGAATGAATGGCTGCAGGAGCCAGAGACAGGAAGTCATCAGGAGGAAGCAACTTGAGCCTTCCCAGAGCTCTGGGACCAGCCATCCAGACCAAATGCTTTTATTTTTTGTTCTGCAAAAGGCAGGAGCCACTACTATCACCATGATTATGGAGAAAGCAAAGATGATCACAGAGAGAGCTTAGGCAAATGCGCATTGCAGGAACAAGCTCAATTTGTAAAGCTTGTCCACTTACTTCAGACCAGTTTTCCACACAGAGGGCACCTGAGGGTCTTATTCACATAGCTTCCTCTGGCAAATTCATTGTTCCTTGGCCTTGGAAGGTTGATTTCAGCCCTCTTCCTTCTCCAAGTCCTGCAGTTCATGACATTTCTGTGTATATTTGAAGAGTCTTCAGAACGTAGGCAACATAGGCTGTTCTAAGAAACAACCAACAATGTACTTCATGACTTCCATGGGTGTTGGAATGGGGACTTCATGCTTCCAGCTGTTAAAGAAGAGAAAGGAACTTCTAATGTAGCATTTTCAGATTTGATTTTTAGTGTGACATTTTCTTACTTTTAAGAGGTATTTTAAAGACTAGCTCCAGAAACTAATTTCTGGGTTCAAATCCTTCTTCTCCTATTTGCCACAGTGTGAACTTCTACAATCTCCTAATGTCTCTGAGCTTTAGCTTGGTCATCTGTAAAATGGGCTACCCTACCACATAGAGCCATTGTAAAGGTTAAGTGTACATGATTCCTTAGTTCAGTGACTGGTGTTGCATAGACACTTAAAATATTATTAATCATTGTTTCTGTAATAATCTTTATCCTTAATATTCGAACTTTTTGTCACTGCTACCCAGAGCTGGAACTGCATACAAAAATCTGTCAGTGATATAATTTCTTACTAAACTAGTCTAAGTTAATCTTTAAAGTTGATGAATTTATGTTCAAAGTTATGCATTTGACACTTTCTAATCTAATATTTATTTTTATGCTCTTCCTTGTTGTGATGATGTCATCCGACTTACCTGTTCTATTGTTCAATCCTTTGCTAAGGTAAAAGGAAGGGTCCTGTTCAGCTAAACTCATCAATGGCTTGTAATGGTGTAGTGCGTCAGATGACCTGGATGTTATCCTTATTCTTAGTTCAATGCTATGGGTCAGGGTGGAATGAGGCATGATTATAGATAGGATCCCTGAACATATTTCATTCAAGGAAATTCACTAATGACTACTGCTCTTCCTTAGTCATGACCTTGAGGCAGCCATTTAACATTCACGGTTTTAATTCACTCATGAGTAATGCACCAAAGTCAAGCAACATCATTAGGTCCACCTTTGTTTTAAGATGTGTATAATCCCTATGTCATTTTGAAAAATTATAGAGAATGTTCTATATCTGGATCTGCAATGAGGATGTATAGGAAAAGAACAGGATCGAAGCCAGAAAATAATTATGCTCCCTATGATTTTATCATGAATAAATTCTTGATTTTATTCTGGACGAAACTTTATTTCATCATTTTCTGTAAAAATAAAATGGCTAAATTAGAGCTATATTCCCCCAAACATCACAGAGTATCATCAAACATTGGGTTACACACCTGTTTTTAGGAGTTCTCAAAGAGTTAAAATGTTAATACACACTGGGACATTTGGAGGGAGGATCTTCTCTGCGGTCTCTCTAAAACATTGTTTTTTTGGGAAAAGAGCCCTTACTTTTCCACACAGCTCTTCCTTCATGAAACACTTAGAAGAACATGGAGCCAGGCAGCCAGCAGAGTCCTCTGTGGCCTCAGCAGCTGCAGGTTCTGTGATTTGGGAACGGAGAGTGAGTACACTAGGAATGAAGAGGCTAGTTTCAAGCCACAGATCCGTGCAGCCTCCTTCCACATCCATGGCAGGGGAGTGAAAGCTGCCTTCCATCAGCCCAAGTGCACAGTCTCAGAGCTTGAGCTCTGAAGAGCCCTCCTGCTTTTATCAAGTCTGTCTCCATAGAAAGATGGGGAAAATTCGGCAAAGTCATAAACTATGAAAAGCTTCTGTTCAGTGGTTTTTATCATTCAATCTGAAAAATGGAAACATTAATAAGGTTTCTTTTGCAGAACTGGACAAAGAAGTTAGGTGCACTTCACCGGCTAACACTGATAATTATCTCTGAAGACCTTTCTCAGATAAAGTTTTGTAGATTTCAAAGAAACTCATTCCACAACAGCTTAAAAGGGTAGACAGGAGGTTGCCAGCTTCTGAAGTTATTTAGCTTGAAATAAAAGATTCTGAAATTGCTTATGGAAAGAAACACCTCTAGCAGCTCCTCCTTAACATTAAAAATGAGAATGGTTTAAAATCACAACAGTGTTTTGTGTTGTATGAGCCAGCTTTTTGTTGCTGTGACAAAATACTTGAGATAAACATCCTAATGGGGAAGAGATTTATTCTGCCCATGGTTTCAGAGGTCTCAGTCCCTAGGCCCTTGGCTCTGTTATTTCTTGGCCTGTGATGAGACAGAACATCATGGTGGAAGGGTGAGGTGGAGCAAAGCTGCCCACCTCATGGCAGCCAGGAAGCAAAGAAAGAGGAAGGGACTGGGGACAAGACATAGTCCCCAAGGGCATGGTCCCCAAGACCTATTGCCTTCACCTGGGACCCAACTACTACAGTTTCTACCACTTCCCAGTAGTCCATTCAGCTATGAATCCATCAATGGATTAATCCATAATGCTCACTCATAATCCAATCTCTTCCCAAGATCCCCATTTCTGAAGGTTGCTACACTGGGGACCAAGCCTTCAATACAGGAGGCTCTAGGGGATAGTCCCTATGCAAGCCATTACGCATGTATTTTATAAACAAACCAAGGGTTTAATTTCATCTTCATTATAAATTTGGTGACAAGAGTATTAGAATAATAATGGTTTAAATGCAGTAATACATGAAAGAGAATTAAGTATTAGAAGTAAACAGATCTTGGAGACCACCTAGTGTGCTATATCTTCTCATTTCAAAAAAAAAAGGAAATCCACTCCAAAATAGAAAGTGACCTATGCAAGTTCACATAATAAATTAGAATCAGAGCCCAGATTAGAAATCCTTCCCTCAAATCTCTGTGCTCTTTTTAAATAAGCTGGATTTAGCAGGCCATGGATCTGTACATTCTGGGTTTGTTTGTTTTTTAAGAGAGAGGAACATTGATAGAAAGACAGAATGAATCAGAATCAATTTTTACTTAGCTTTTCATGTGGTTTTCATTATTTAGACACTTTGTTGTGTACGTGGTAATGGGGTTTGAACCTGTGTATTCACGCATGCTAGGCAAGCACCGTAACTGCTGAGCCATCGCTCCAGCCCCCATTCTGCTTTTCTTTTTTAAATATGATTTTATTTTTAGTTTTCAAATACTACCTCCGTAGTAATCCATAGAGATATGGGTGTTCAGATTTTTCAAGGTGCTACTACTATCCCTTTAAGAATAATAGTGTGAACCCTGGCTTCCGAAGACCATGGTAGCAATACCACTTTAATAAGATGCCACCTAGTGGAGCTTTGGAAGCAAAACATATCCCATCTATCTCTCCAAGAGAAATACCTTCCTTGGGCTCACATTTTAGTAAATATCATAATCTCCCTGAGTGTTGCATGATTAAAAATAAGCCTGAAAATTGTCCTCCTTCCAGGACACAGCAGGGAAGATGACACCAAGCAGAAGTCAGTCAGTGCAGAGGAAAGAAGGCATTTGAGGCCAAGTTGAAAACCATGGGGCACAAAGGACCTGATATCCTCACTCCTAGTCCTCTGTCACAGAAAACAAGAGCAGAATCAGGAGGACGTGTGTGCTACCACCACCTTTCCATGGTTTACAGCATCCAAGGTGACATGGAAGTGAGACACTTGGGGACCACCACAGGGACAAAGCACAAATGCACTCCTGGGCCTTAACCTATGGCCTGGCAACTCTTCAGAGATGGCCTAAGTGTTTTTCTCTGCTCTCCCTCCTTTGTTCATTGTCCATCAGCTATTAAAAGCTTGTATGTGGGGCTGGAGCAGTGGCTCAGTGATTACACTGCTTGCCTGGCATGCACAAGAACAGAGTTCAAACCCCAGCACCATGCACACAGCGGAGTGTTGGAGCAACGAAAGCCACATGGAGAACTAAATTAAAAAATTGATTCTCTCTTTCTCATTCTCATTATCCCTCTCTCTTAAAAAAAAAGTGTGAATGTGTCTTACCCACTCACCTTAACCCTTTCAGGTTCAGAGACCAGGTGCATCATCAGGGCCAGGATGTTCTTGCCACAACTCTCCAAGTATGAACAGCATAAAGGATAAGAACTGTTGAGGAGCCAACGAAACAGTGAGTTCGGTAAATTCCCAGGATCTTAACTTGCTCCTGCCTGATTTGTGTTCTCTTCCATTTCCCTCCCTAGCAGCCATAGCAGCTCATCCCTATCACAGGGACAGAGATGCATATGCGGATGCAGCCTCAATATGAAAAACTAACATTTGACTCCAAAATGACCAAGTGACCCTGCCTTCCTCAGAGTTAAAGTGCCCTCAAAGGCAAACAAGAATTCTCCTTTGAAATTACCTAACGCCATTAAGATTCCTAAACCTTAGTCCCTCTTGCAAATAACTCATTCACCTGAATAAAATCAGCCTTCTCCCTTCGTTCTGGGAGCCAGCCTGACACTCTTCTGTTGGTTCTGTGTCCCCTCCTCTTATTAGAAACCCTGATAAAGGGGGAAAAGGGGGGGATAACTTTTCTGTAGTTTCACTCACCTTACTTGTTTTTGTTTTGTTTCCACTGTCACCAAGTTAAAGCTCCTGCATTTGGCATCTGAAGGTGGAAGGTATAAAGGGTGAACATTTTAGCAATAACAACATGTCTGAAAAGAAAATTTCCTGGAGTCAGAGAAACCTCAGTGCTAGGAAGTACCTAAGACATTGTCAGGCTCCTGCTCTGAAAGTGTGGTGAGGTTTCTGTGGATCTGGTTTGAAGAGACCACACAGAGGGGAATGCTGACGGCCCCCTGGAAGGATGAATGGGCCAGTCTGCCGCTTGGCAACCTAAACACAGTGGATAGATATAAGGCATGGCCACCTCAACTCAGGAGGGGAAGGACTCTCCAAGTTAGAAGTGTCCAACACCGAAGGAAAGGGGTGTCCCTGGAAGGCTGGATGAGCACTAGCCAACACGTTAACTACTGAGTTGAAACAGGTTTACTATCGCTATGGAGCTGGGGCCTTCTAGAGAAATTGTGGCAGTCTGAACACCCCACCAAACCCCAATTTTAGCAATGAAGTCAGGAAGACTTCAGACATGTTGCTCAGAGTAACAGGAATGAGTTTGTTGAAGGGATAAGAAAAGGAAACTCAGGGGAGACAGTGGGCCGGAAAGGGACTATGAGTCTCTCCTGCACTCCATTTTTATTGAGGGTCCCAGAAAACTTTCCAGAGTTACTTCCCCAGGTCCACCTCTAGACTTTTGAATTGCAGCAACTACACTGTAGTTTGTCTTTCTCTTTTTCTATACTTTACAGGCCTAAATTATGAAAAGATAGAAACCTAATTTTTATTTTACTGATATATGTCACATAAACTGAACCTCATTTCTTAACGTGTAAAATAATAATTGTAGTAACGCCTGTCATAAGTTATTATAAAGACAATGTGCAATAATATCTATGAAGTAGAAGAGTACCTAATTCACAATAAACAATGTAATATCATTATTAGAGAAAGAGATGCTTTCATATTATGCACATACACACATGCACATCCTGATTTCCAATGTCTTTGCCCAGATCAACGGTTCTCAAAAGTCCTCAAGACTCATTTTAGAAATCCAAGAGATCAAAATTATTTTTGCAATATTACTGCATTAATTTCCCTTTTTACTTTCCTTTTTTCTCCTTGAGTGTAAAATGAAGTTTTCCAGAGGCTACATGATGCATGTTGATGTTATCTCTCTGATATTAACATATAATGAGCTTTGGGTTATTTTTAAATAAATTTACAAAAGATCAACTTCTTTTCCTAATTTCCCATATGGTAAATACCATAGATAAGATCAACATAAACAAAATCTTTTTAGGGGCCTCAACAATTGTTACAAATGCAAAAGCATCCTGAGTCTAAAACGTTAAGAGAGTCACTGACCTGGGTAAACTCTGTAGCCTCCTTCCAAATATCTGGCAAACACACCCACATGATACCTTCCCTGACTTTTACTTAAAAGACTACTCTTTCTGATCTTAATATAAATATCAATTCAGGATACACTATCTAAAGTAGAGATGAAAGGGAAAATATAATTTATGTTAGCTCTAATCAGTTCATAGTTGAGACACTCCCCTGAAACACAGAGCAGATTAACAAGAGGAAAACAAGTAATTTAATAACACATGCCATGCCCTTCACCCAGGAGAAAAGCCACTCTGCGTGGAAAGTAATTTGTTCAAAGCAGTGCCTTGGAACTTTGTCTTAAACATGTTGAGAAGGAGCCTTAAATCTTAGTCCAGTGACAAGGTAAAGGGGAGACCGGTTCTGGGGTTTTCAAGCGATAGGAAACTGAGAGGATAGAAAAGTCAGTTTCCAGATTTGGCTGGTCCTGCATGTGCCCCCTCTGAGCTGATAAGCAAGGGAGAATTTACTCCTCTGTCACTGGAAATGAAAGGTGGAATGAAGGGCAGAAAGATCTTTAGAACCTGTGAATTGTGTGCTATTCTCAGGCAAACAAAAGAAAGGCAGAGAATCCCTCTGCATTTTACCAGTCTTCAGCTCAACCATCCTCAACAGTTTAGAGAGAAATATTTGTTTCCTTCAGGGACATGGGAAGGACCAGAGAGTACACAGAATGATTTGCCCCTGGAGACAGTGAGATGAACGATTCTAGATTGTCAAATAAGGTGCCAGAGAATTGAACAGTGTGGCGAGAACTTGCGTAGAAGATGCTGAGTGGCCTCAGAGGAATCACAGGGTGACATGTCCTGCTGCTTAGTTGCTGACTGTCTCTGTAGATGACAGGCATGGACTAAACAGTGTAGAGTCCATTGTTTGATAAATTAGCGTGTGAGGCTTTCTCTAATGATTACTGCGGAGGTGACTTAGTTGCATCAACTTAACAGTGAGACAGAAAGCTGCTGCAGTGCAGTTTCAAGCTGTCCAAATTTGAGAAAGGAATCACTCTTTTGATACCTATGCAGACCTTCATTTAGTATTTTCCTTCTGGCCCTGGGTTACTGTGAATGCTCAATATGGAAGAAGGGATAGGAAAAGGGCCAGAGACACTGGGAATCCCTAGAGGAAGAATTTCATGTGAAAGGGAGACAAACTCTGGAAGGAAATATCTTTATAATGCTATATAATTCTGTAACTTCTCTCAGCTTTTCTCCCAGTAGCCATGTGTACACCTTCTAGAGATAAGAAACTTGGGGGCTGGAGAGGTTTAAGTGACTCACCTGATGCCACACCTCAATGACGTGACATAACTGGGTTATTCACCCACGCCTTCCCACCACAAAATAGAATACTTTGCCTTTTGTAAGCCAGAGAGACCAGTTTTAAATTTAATTTAATGCACATTAAACAAAGCACTGAGCTAGAATCAGGGTCTTCAAACACATAAAGCTGTACCAAGTAGCCCCTGCCCTCAGAGGAGCCAAGGGACAGGCTGAGAACAGAACAGCACTGTGCTAATAAAGGGGATGTGGAGACAAAGGGAAGAGGGGATGTAGACAAAAAGGGAAGAGTATGTGTAGCACACAGAAAGCTCTTGACATGACACTTCCTAAGCAGCCTTTTATTTCATCCTCCAGCTCCTTGAAAAGGTATAAGTATGTCCCTACTTGCAGACAGAAAGACAAAGGCCCCAAAGTGATGAAAAATTGCTCTCCACCTGAGAAGTTTTACAGCTTCAAAATCTGGGATTCATAAATCTCAAGACTGTACTCTACACCACTGCCTGAAGAGGGCGATCTCTTAATCTCAGCGAACCGAAGACCCTGTGCCGTTGTGCAGAGCAATGCAGCAGGCCAGATGTCCTTCTCCATCCTTCATTTAGAGCTACGCCTCCTGATGGCTGCATGGCACATGTCTGTAATCCCAATGGCTCTGGAGCCTGAGGCGAGAGGATCACAAGTTCAAAGCCAGCCTCAGCAACCTAGCAAGGCCCTGAGCAACTAAGCAACACTCTCAGCAACTTAGTGAAACCCTGTCTCAAAATAAAAAATGCTAAAAAAAAATCTGGGGTTGTGGCTCAATGGTTAAGTGCCCCAGGGTTCAATCCATGGAAGCCCCCTCCCCCAAAAATATATATATATATGAGTACTTTCTCCTTCCAGGCAGCATGGCCTAATGATCAGGATGTGTGTTGCACATCAGATAAGAGACTCCAAAAACTAGTCATAACCACTTGCTTGCAGAAGGGTACTCTGGATGGAGAGTTTGGGATATAAATTTTCATCATTTATATGATATTGTTTTTGTACTCTTATTGTGACATCATACACAACTGCTACTTCAATTAAAAGAAAGACTAGTTAGGGAGAGAAGGAGTGATGGATAAATGAGGGAAGGAAGGATAGAAGTGGCCTTTGAGATGGGATTAAAGGATGTGTAGGATATTGAGAGACAAAGGGAAGAAGACACTTCAGCAGGCAAAAGTCGGAGCAAAGACTGTGAGAGAGCAAAGGATAAAGGCCTTGTGAGGAAGAGCCCAAAAATGGAACAATGAAGCACCAGTCAGGGTTCAGAAAGTAGAAAAGACAGTTGGGGCAGGTCATGAGGAGCGCTGTGTGCTATTAATGATCAGATTTTCAGACTATCTCTGAAGACCAAGGAAGAAGGAACAATGAGATTTCTGATCTGTAGTTTTTCACAGCTCAAAAAGACTTTCACCAGAAAAGCTTGTATTGAGAGTTCCTAGCAATCTCCTGGCCAATTGCCAGGTTATTTTCTCTCCCCTAATGAATGCTGCTCCACACTTTCATTGGTGCCTTTGTTATCCAATTCAGTTTATTCCATTCCTGATGCCGTCCTCTGCCTTACTTTTTGCACCCTGATGTAACCTACACCTCACCTTTCTGTGGATCATGCAATGGGAGAGGCCAACTGAACTGCAGTTTTGCAAGTAGAATCTCAAAGTGAGAAGAGATTTTGGAGAATCCAAATGAGTTTCCTTCATTCACACATCAACAACACAGGGCTAGAAAGGGAGGGGACTCTCTTAAGGCCACACAGGCAAACTCAGTCCAACACCCTCCTAAGAGGTTCACCTTGCCTGATCTTTCATCTGCTCAATTTATCCAGGGTCCCAGTTTTTGCTGTGGTGAGAGCCCCTCTCAAACCAGATGAACTTTCTTCTGCAGAGAGAGGGTATCATTGCCCTGCTCGCAGGAGGCAGGAGGGAAAGCACAGAGGTATTGGGACTGGCATGGTTCCTACCAGGACTGGCTACCACTCTCATCTCTCCTGAGTCTCACGATACCTCCATCATCTTCATCCTGCAAGAGATTTTGGCTTGAAATTCTAGATGAGACAGTTCAAATCTCATGACTATGCCCATTTGCAAACTTGAAATGGCCAACTGCCACGTGAGATCCCATCTGGGGTCCATTCAAACGTCCTTCCACTCTATCCACAAGAAGTTTTTCCACCTCACAATGGATTACAGATATAATTAGTGAGAACTGGACAGACCTTAGAAATTAATCTGTAAATTATCCTTGAGGTTATGCTTGAATTTTAAAAGGCATAATACTAACTTCTTTATCAGGAAGCTTATTCCAGTTCTAGTCAATTGTTTTTTTAAGTCTCATTTTTTATTATAAGCCTTTATTATTGTTCATTTTCAGAGGACTCCATGTTCAAAATGTACAATAAATACCCAGATACCAAAAAAGAAATCCCAATCTATACTCAATAGCACACAACACAAAAAAAAAACAAATAAAATGTTCATGGTGATGCATAATAAAATCCCATCTCTCCCTTCCTTTGTTCCTGAATGGGCAGCTGTTCTATCACTGTATTTCACTCAAAAGCTCCTCCTCTGTTCTCATAAAGCATCTTCTTTTCCTCCTCCCTCCAACTGCCCTCTTTCTCCTGACTTTTTTACTTTATAGATTGTCTTAGCATCTCTCTCAGCAAGAAAGAATCACTATTTTTAGAAGAAGGACAAATTGATCTGGCAATTTTGGGATTCTCAATTTTGAACAAGGCTGTGTGAGTCCAAGTCAAGTCTACTAATTCCTACCTACTGGTCCTGTTGACATGATGTGAGTTGACCTCAGAGTCACCCTTTCACAAAACAGTACTTTATGTACTTGACAAATGTCCTTAAGCCTGCCCTGTCCTTCACACTAACCATGGCTGCTGTGAAGTCATTTTGTCCCTGGACTTCCATATTCAACCTGTGTTCTAAGCATCCTATGCAAAAGGGGTGGAGAGTATAGATGGGTAAATGCTATTAAATATTAAACCCTCAAATATGAATTGAGCTAGAAATTGTGCTAGGTGCTAGGAATAAAATGCTCAATAAAGGACTCAAAGATTTTACCTTCTAGCTGGTAGAAACATAAATACATAAAACTCAAGGAGTGGTAAGACTAAGAAGAAATCAGAATACAAACCGAGGCAGAGAGTTGATGGGAGGGGAAGTAGGACTGTATTAGCTCTGGTCCTAGGGAAGATCTTCAACCAATAAGACATTGCAGTTGAGATCCGACTCACCCAGAGGAGGCAATCACATGACAAATTGGAAGTTCATTTCAAAGACCTTGAGACGGTAACATCTTGACATGTTCAATAGGAATGAAGATTATCCTATGGAGGGGAGCTAGCATCTGGCAAAGGAGGTTTAGACTGGTTGGCATGCAGGGCCTAAGGAAAACTGTGGTCTCTTACTTTGTGATGGGGACATGGCGTGCATAAGGGTGCGGAAAGTACATTTTTCCTTTAGGAAGCTTCTGTAGTTTGGATGAGTGTCTCCCAAAGGACCAAGTGTTAAGGGTTTGGTCCCCAGCCTGTGGTGCTATTGGGAGGTGATGGAATCTTTAAGAGCCAGGGCTTATGGGAGGAAGTTAGGTCTTTGGCGGGGGGACAGATATCTAGCTCCTTCCTCTTCCTTGCTTGGCTTCCCCGGCTCCATGAGGCGAGCAGCTCCCTTTATCACGCATGCACTCCCCACCATGATGTTCTGCCTTAAAGAAGCAGTGTCAACTGAAACCATGAACCATGAGCCAAAAAATCTTAAGACTTTCCTCTTTTTAAGTAATCTTATCACAGGTATGTTTTACAGCGGCAGAACCCTGACTAACACAGAAGGTGAAAACTATGTGAGAATTTGAGACAAGGAGTGGCATGCCTGATTTTATTTTTAAAGACTTGTTTGGCTGCTAGGTGGAGACAAGAGGTAAAAGAGAGGAACAAACCACTAGGCAGGAGTAGTACAGGCAGGAAATTAGGAGGCAGACTTCAACTAAATTAATAATTATGGAGATAATGAGGCTGGCTTTTTCCTGTTATATTTTGAAGGTAGAGGCAAGGGAATCTGAGCTTTCTGGTTGTCTGCCTTGCTTGAGGTGACTTCCATGTCCTCACAACTGTTCTCAAGTCTTCTCTGGTACAGCCTCTGACATCTATGAGCTCTTATCCAAATAAAAATGCACACATTACCCTAGAAAAATGCTCCAATTGCAGACATATTTAAGTCTAAACCCATACTTAAGAAGTAAAATTAGTCCTAAAATGCAGAGTGTGAAAGTATGTATCCGTGCCTACAATACAGAAAATGGTCTATGTGGTAACAGAACAGTATAGTTGCTTAAAGCCCTAGCAGCTCCAAGACTCTTTCTACTTTGCCCAATTTACACTGTGTAGCTAACTACCACCTTGCCCAGGGCAGGATTGGCACCCCAGAATACCAGGACTATTAGTGTGAGTGTTGGTGGATATTTGTGGATGACTCTACACTTACACTATTGATTCCACTCATGGTGATTAGTCTAAGCCAGGTCAGGTAACTTCACATCCCTGGCTAATGACTCATCTGAGATGTGCATGTCACCCACCTACCTAATAAAATGCTTGAAGGAAGTCTTCTGGAGACTTCTGTTAAAACATTCATTACCCCTAGAAAAGCAGCACAGAAAGAGGTCACCTACTGTTCCTCCGTGTGTTCTCTTGTCTGGAGGGTAAGACAGGCAGATCCTGCAGTCAGTGCTGAGCATACAGCCTTCATAAAATGAAGCAGCCTCTGCTGAAGGTGACAAAATGAAAAGGAAGCATTTGGTGACATTAATAAAGCATGATCAAAAAATGTCTAGGACCTGCCATATCTCTAAATTCCTGGTTTTGTGAGATATAGTTCCTTTTTGATTAACCCAGTTTGCAATGTAGTTTGTTTTTTGGTTGCATTTAGGCAAATTTATTCTAGCAGATATGTTGAGGTTCGTTTTCATAGAAATTGGCACATCTGCTTAGTAAGCACCCACTCAGTGTGTGCTGTATTTTCTAGTGTACACAGATAAGAAGAAATAGAGATATAGAGGTACAAACAGAAAGACAGATGGGGTTAGAGGTATATTTCTGGATGGGTATGTAAGAAATTTTATTATTGTTTACCATTCATAGGAGAAAGTAAGGGACATTTTAAAAAATTGTATGCATTTTTGTGCACTTTTAGAATTTATTTTACCATATACTCCAGGGGCAGTGGTGCATACCTGTGATCCCAACATTCTGGAGGCTGAGGCATGAAGATCCCAAGTTCAAGAAAAGCATGGGCAACTTAGCAAGACTCTATCTCAAAATAAAAAATAAAAGTGGTAGAGGTGAAACTCAGTGGTAAAACATCCCTGGGGTCAACTCTAGCACCAAAAAGAAAATTTTATTTTGACATATTTATTTTTAAATTCATAAAATGTATACATTTACAAATTTTAATTGCATGTAAAATTTTTGCTGGACAAATTAGTGTTCAGGAGTAATAACATAAGTGAGGATTGTTGCTCAGGAGTGACTTTTGACATACACAAAAGCAGAGCAACAGAACCTGACTTGAATTAGGAAAAAGCAGGGCCATCTGTTCTGCCTGGTGTCACCTGGCATTCACTACCCCCAGCACCAGGGATAAAAGCTACAGGAGGAGATTCTACCATCAAAAGCTCTGTGAGCACCAGGAGCAATGTTGTATGGGACCAGCTGCCAGGATTATCTATAAAATCATTTCAGAGCAGAGAGATCATGTGGGAGGGAAGGATAATTAAAGCATGCTTGAGAATGCTGTAAGGGGCCAAAACCCCAACAGATCACAGGGGTACCTGGAGATGCTCTTCCACAGGAAGACCCTCCCTCCTGGCAGGGAATTTCTAAAGGGCTGGAGTTTGCTGTGAGGATGGAAGGTTTTTGCAATATATATTTACATGACCTTCTGGAGAATCACACTCCCAGGTCCTTTGATCCATGCCAAGCCAGGAACCTGTGTTGATTCCACTTAAGCTGAGGCCCCCTCTTCACTGAGCATGTGTTTTGTAAAACCTTCATCTGTTACACATCAAACCCATATTTTGAGCATGATCAGCAGGTCTCCTGAGGATGCTGACTCAAAGCCAAGTTCAAAGCAGAGCAGCTTGGGCCAGTCCACTGGAATATAGGAGAGGATCGAGGGCAAGGATGCTTTTCTGGATGCCTGATTGTTTTCTTTCAGTTTTGTCTTCTTGTCTTATGAATAACTTTCTTATGTTTGATGACAAGTGAGATAATTTTCTGATAAATAGCCTGTGTGTTAAGAAATGATAGATCAAGATAAGGAACATAGGTTTTTGTTCATCCATGAAAGATTCTGTGCACTCAAAATACTCTTCTGTGTGCCCATCCTTCAGCGTTTCACACTGTCACTTAATGACCATGGGAGCTGCTATTAACTATGGGACTTTTACCTGTTCCATATATAAACTATGCCTGTTCAAATACCGCCTTTAAACCTCTCTACTTTGCCTACTCCTAAATGTTGAAGTGTTGGACCAATTTTTTCTTCTATCAGTTGCAACGTAGCTGGTTTGATACCAAGCTCTTTGATCCATTTTGATTTGATTCTTGTGCAAGGAGAAAGATATGGGTCTAATTTCAACTTTCTGCAGATGGAGGACAGGTCTCCGAAAGCGAAGGAAATAAAGTCAAAAATCAGTGAATGGGATTTCATAAAGCTAAAAAGCTTCTGTACTGCCAAGGAAACAATCAAAAGAGTCAAGAGGTTTCCTACAGAAATGGAGAGTATCATGGACTATGATTCCTCAGACAAGGGTCTCATATCCAGAATCTATAAAATACTCAAAAATGTCAGCTA
>PVKS010043485.1:0-14836 GCA_004027875.1 Aplodontia rufa | reverse complement strand
TTTCAAATTTCTAAAAATTGAATTATAGGGGTTGGAGCAGTGGCTCAGTGGTTATGGCACTTGCCCGGCATGCGTGAGTACACAGGTTCAAACCCCTGCACCCATGTATACAACTAAGTGTAGGAGCAACGAGAGCCATGTGAAAAATTCAATAAAAATTGATTCTCTCTGTCTCTGTCTGTCTGTCTGTCTCTCTCTTTCTCTCTCTCTCTCTCACTGTCCTTCTCTCTTTAAAAAAAAATTAAATTGGCCTGGAACAGTGGCTTGGCAATTACGGTGCTTGCCTCACTTGCGTGAGTTCACAAGTTCAAACCCCAGTACCACGTATACAACAAAGCATCAGAGGAAAAAAAGTCACATGAAAAACTAAATAAAAATTGCTTCTCTCTTTCTCTCTGTCTCTCTCACTGTCCCTCTCTCTTTTTTTTTTTTAATAAAAATTAAATTATAAGTAAAATACAGCTAGGATGTTTTCTTTTACAATAAAATTTTATGAATTGGAGTCCAATTGATTGAAACTTTAAAGTGGTAGAAATTCTGTTCTAATTGTGCATTCATCAGAACACATGATGAATAAGCTGTATCTAGGATTTATCCATGAAATTCATTTCCAGGGAAAATCCTGGGGTAGAGCAGATGCAGGATAGCTATAGTCTTGGAGACTGAGGATCCCACCCTCCCTCCTTTTCTAGCCTTGTTCTTACATAGCCCTGCTCTGTAGCCCACCTGAGTCCACCAGGTAATTCTATAACTATGTCTTTTCCATATTCTGTTTTCATCCAGAAATTGCCTTTCCCCTTTATTTATGCCCTGCCTTTGACAGTAATCATTATGTGAATATTTAGGTTTTTAGCACAGTAGCTGAGCCATAATGGACACTCTACAATGGTTGGATCCATTTTGCTTTATTTTATTTATCCGTTTACTTTGAGACAGGATTGTGCTATGTTGCCCATGCTGGCCTTGAACTTCAGGACTCAAATGATCCTCCTGCCTCAGCCTCCCAAGTAGCTGGGATGACAAACACTTCCCACCATCCCAGCTTTTCCTGTGATGTCTGAGTGAGTAGTTCACTTGCATATTCATTAAACAAAATCCTCTGAAATGTACTTTGTGCCAGGCATTGTGCTTACTCATGCCTTAGAGATGCAGTGATCAGCAATACAGACTGCTGTCCTGCCTGGCACAGCTTGCAAAGTCTAACACAATAGATTGGTACAAAACAAATCTTCCCAAGTGTGAGCAGTGCTTGAAGAGGGGAGAAGTTGGTTCTGAAGCTGTTGTGATCTCATTAGCAGGAATCAGTTGCTTCCTCCTCTGCGTTTAGACAGCAAAGGCAGATTATTGATATTCTCTGATTTCCTGCATTTTAGCCTGAGTGAAGGTAGGTAAAATGGAGATAGATTATTCACAATTACATAGGAAATAGTTTTCTGGAAAACTTCTTTTAAATAGAAAGGCTCCTCTCTCATTCATGGAGTGTTCTACCTAGCTGAAAATGAACTCTGATTCTTTATGGGTGCTGTTCACTCCATCTTTGCCTCTGAGTGAATCTACAGGGAGCTGGTTGGCAACAGGTACTTTGGTGTTCATTGTGGGGGTGGAAAAGCTGTTGGCCTTGACAAGTGCCTGGTCCTCATGCATAAGAGCACTGCAGACACCACAGGACCAAAGAGTTACAAGTGACTCACAGCCAGTCAGTGTATTTCTGTCCCACTGGATTGATAAGGCAAGAGCCAGTTAGGGCCCTGAGAAGAACCCATGGTGTCTGTGCTGTAGCCATCCTGAGTGCCACCTTTGGGCTAGGCATTGGTATTTATTTTCATAATGCTAGATGCAATCCTGGGTGATTCTATTATTTGAGTTCTAAGCATCTTTTCAATCATGTCTGCATATGAGATGCTCCCCAACCTGTGTCTACTGGTGTTCAGCATAGCTCTTTCAGTCATTTCCGAACAGCTCCCCACCTCCCAGACACTTCTCTGCTGTGGGTGTACAGAGAGCAGGTCCTCCCAGAAGCCCCAGGCTTCCTTGTTTGCCTCCAAATGTATATACAGTCTATCCACAGTGAGGGCAGAAATCTTGGCCCTGGAGTATAGCATTTCACCCCTAGGGATGTACACCAGAGGTTCCTGCAAATTTGGTTTCCCAGAAGTCAGGTAATGCTAGCAAGGGTACATGCATTCTGCATCTGGGATCTTTCTCAGAGTCAGCATCTCTGTGTGTGTCTTTCTCTCCCTCCTTCCCTCCCTTCCTCTCCCTCTCTCCCTCCCAGAGCATATAATGGGGAGGCTCCTGTTAAGTTGTAGAGTTTGAACCTAGGAGTCAGGTGATTTGGATTGAGCCCCAGTTCCATCTCTCACTAGTGTGAGTAAGCTGTAACCTCTCCAAATGTCAATATTCTTCTCTATTAAAAGGTGATAGCAATAATTGAATATGCCTATCTTCTTGTGGGAGTTAGATGAAATAATGAAAGTAGTCTATAAACTGCAAAGAACTATACAAGTTTAGCAAGTTATTATTAATTCCATAATAACCTTAATAATCTTGAATATAATAGAGTGAGTCTTTGTTGACATTTGGAGATTTTACTATTAATCTGGGTCATTTTCCTGGGCTGATTATTATGATTATTATATATTATTGGATAATGAAATTCTGACTTGTTGAAAATTTTCTAGATAAATCAATATTTACCCTGCATGTTGAGTTTGTCATATACTTCCAAAGTCCAACCCAATGGCAAAATTTTAGTAATAAATAACATCAGTTCGATACTATTACACCAGAGTTTACTTCTGAAATTAGACGAGCTGGAGGGGGGATGCTGGGAAAGCATCAAAACTGGTGCTAGGAGCTCAAGGCTAGGGAGACAGAAGAGGTTCAGATCCTGCCTACAGATTAATGGCAGCAAGATCACCTGGACACCTTATGTGACTTCTCTGGGCTTCAGCACCTTATGGGAGTATTTATAACATAAAAGAATGCATCTTGGTAAACTGCTCAGTGCATCAGATAAATTTTAGTTACTGTCATTAGAGGAGAGACCTGGCATTCTTTTTCAGATTGACAGAAATCAGTCATATTCCCAGGCAGTGATGTGTGGCTGACGGTGCTTCGTAGTGTTAGAATACAACAGGAAAGACCATGAAGTACAGCCACACTTACCAAGTTCAAAGCCTGCACGATTCCACTCTTACTGGCTTGGTGACGTGGGGCAAGTTACTCAGTCTCTCTGTGCCACACTCTTCTCTGTTTAAAATGGGAATGGCAGGTGTACCAACTTCGCAGTGGTGTTACAAGGAGAAAATGAGTAAGACGTAAATGAGAGGCTTGGCATATGACATTTAATTATTTACATTACTGAACGTTAAGTGTGTCCAATGTTTTGAAAGAGCTGCTTGGTTCATGGGCAGAATGAAGACGGTGCTGAAGGAAACACTTAGCTGCTGTTAACTGCGGGCAACGCTGCCTGTTTGCTGGTTTATTTTTGCAGGTTTTCCGTTTCAGAGGACTTGCTTTGCCTCATTTCTCAGCCTCTGCCATCACTGACTGGAGTAGCCGCAGGGGGTATTGGGATTTGGATGGAAACCCACGGTGGTGGGAGGCATCCTGTTTCAGAAGGCCATTCATAGTTTGCCCAGACACTGCTGTTGTGAATGGCAGAACCCTGGCTTGGCAGTCGCTAGGTTCTGGTCCACCTCTGCCACCAACTCATGGGGGCCTTGAAGAAGTCATTTCAGCTCCCTAGATTCCAGTGTCCTGCAGTGCATCTCCAAAAGAACACACTTCACTTTCAATAAATGCTTCAATTACCAAAACACTTTCCTACACATATTTTTGTCTGTAATATTTTTATTTCTAAAACAAAAATATAAGAAAAAGATAGTGGGAGTCACTGATAGATTGGAGAGGGTTTTGGTGCATGTTTTGGAGCAATTTAAGGCTGGCAACTCTCTTATCAGTGTAACTGTTTCTTTCTTAACCCCCAGTACGAGAACCGCTGCACTTAGTCAGGGATGGGCCTGGCACCAATCGCTCAGCACTGGCTGCCTGGTAGCTCAGCCCCTGCCCTCCCCTTGCCCACTGGAAGAAGGAGCCTCTAGGGGTCCATTTTGCCATTATTCATCAGGAAAGTCTAGGTTCCCCTGAGTGCTTTGCAGAATTAGTATTCCTGGGAAACAAAATGAGCACATTTAAAAAGTTTAACGAATAGTCACAAGAATGAATCGCTGCTTTCTATTTTTCCTCCTTATCTCCTGATGCCACTCACCTCACCTCCTAGTGCATTGATTCATCTTCTCTTTTTCTACTTTGGACTGCAAGTACTTCTGTGGGGAATAGAGACTGCGTCTGATTCTGCTCCACATCCCTAGTGACTAATCCTCAACCCGCCCCATTGAAAACATTTAATAAGAAATGAAGTCCTTCCAAGATATTGCACATTCTGACTCCTAAATCAAACTATTAGCTAATATGCTTAAAGTTGTCTTTTTCATTACTTGTGGTGTGGTCTCCTGGCCTTTGGGGACACCATTAAAATATGATTTACTAAATATCTCAGCATATGCCTCCTCCTTCTTTGAATATGGGAACAGCCACTGGGTTTAGCAAAGCTGAGCAAGTCATGCAGAGTCCCTGCCTTCATAGACCCTACAGTCGAAAGGAAAGGTATCAGATAGATAAATCACCAAATAGCAAAGACATTACAATATGGAAAAGGAGAGTGCACAAGGCGGAGGGAAATGCGTGCTTCCTGAACTGGGCGTGTCTGAATGTCCAGCTGAGATCCTTCAGGTGGTAATCCAAGAGTTAAAGTCAGCTATGCTAAAGACCCAGTGAAGTGCTTCTCCTGAGACCATCCCTACTTCAACTCATTTCTGCCAATCACAATGGCCTACTTACTGGAGCGTGCTTGGGTATTATCTCTGTCTCAGTAACACAATTGTCCACCCTCTGCTACCTGCGTTGCCATCTTATTTTTATCCTAATGGATCACACTTTCCTCTCTATCTGACGCAACATCATCTAGTTTAACTCCTTCACTCGCCACCTCTCTCTGATCTTCTAGTGCTGAGAGTTCTGCTTTTGTATCTAACTTTCTGCCATTTGCTCTATTAGCAAAAGAGGGGAAGCAGACTATAGAGAAAAGGCTGAGCTTTGAAGAAAGCCAGACTTGAGCTCAAAGTCTAGTTTCACTAATTAATAATTACGTGACCTTGTGCGAGAAGGCAGTAGTTCCAAATGGCCAGAGAGGACAAATCAGAGGAGGAAACTGAGTTTCAGAAAAACGTCTACCGATTATTTGTATCAGGTTTTCATATCACTTATGATGTCATCGGGTGCTTTGAGTAATGCCTTACGCATTTGCTTATAAATTCTTTACAATATTCCTATGAGGTGGAATGTGATAACAACAATAATCCTCATTCTCATTTTCAACCATATTTTAGGTGGGAGAACCCAGAATCAGAGAGAGGGAAAGTGAGTGCTTCAGATTTCAATAGCATGTGACTGTCAGAAACCAATTTACACCCTGGGGTCTCTCCAAACCCGTGCACCGTGGCACCTCCCAATTTCCAATTATGCTTTGTAGTTTTCTCACTTATAAAATAAGACTGATAACATATCCTTCATGGAATTGTCAGGAGAATTAAATAAGATAATGTATAGAAAACCCCTAGTATCCTTCCTGACATTCAGCAAGTAATAAACAAATGTCATTTGTGCCTCTCTCCTCTGTTTATTCACTTATCTAATTTCTTTTTGTGGTATTGGGGATTGAACCCAGGGCTTCTAACATGTCAGAAAAGTGTTCTGCCACTGAGCTATATCCCTGTCCCTTAAGTGGGCATAAATTCTAGGAGGGCCCTCCTTTTCCCTCGGAATTTTGACAGTACTGTTCCATTATCTTCTGACTTCTAATATTGCTGGTGAACAGTTGTGTGCCATTTTAATTCCTATCACTCTGCATACCCCCAACCCTCAAACCTTTTAGGATCTTCTCTTCTTTCCAGCAGTCTTAAAATTCAGGTAGATGCATGTCTGGTATGTCTTAAAACTTAATTGTGCTGGGTCCCTGGAGTGGGGGCGCCTTCCGTGTGGCAACTTAAACCTTTCCACTTGGAGATGAGCAGGACTGAACAGGAGCCCAATCAAAGCCAAGCCACAGCCAACGTGCAGACCAATGGGCAAAAAAGAAATATTGCCATATGTCACTGAAATTTTGGGGTTGTTTGATGTCATCTCAAAGTCTGACACGTACTCATTGTCTGTCAATATGTATTTGAGAATGCTGCATTCAAAGACTGGTTAGAAGCTGTGTGTGTATGCAAGTGTGCATGATTTGTGTGTGTGTGCATTTCTCTCTGTGTGTGTGTGTGTGTGTGTGTGTGTGTGTGTGTGTGGTTGGTTCTTGTTGATGGCGGGAGGGGAGTTACAGGTCCTGGTTATGTCAAGGGTTGCTCTCAAAATTAAGTTTGCTCTAGGGCAGAAAGCTTTTGCAGAGAAGCCTCCCCATCCCCTTTCTGGTTTTTGCAGGCTGGCCATGTTCTAGCAGATGAGCTGGGGCAGAGGGTTGGGTTCTTGGCACGGATTTTTACCTAACCCCTGGGTTTTAGTGTAGTGCCTTACCCCTGACTGCTTTATGCCTCCTGCTCCGCTCCCAGGTCTGAAGCTTCTCTGGTCCCAGGAATCCATAAAATATACTCTGGCTCCTTGTTTGGGCAGAAAGCAGTAGACACTTGGCTGCATTGACTCAGGGAGGGCTGAGGGCCTGTGGGTAAGGGGTTCTTAACTGAGGAAATGTTTCTTTGAAAAGGTGTAATATCTGGACACTCTTTTGTTATCTGGTGAGCAGAAGTCAGAAATGCTGCTTGACTTCCTATGATGTGGATTGCCATGAAGCAAAGAAGTGTCCCACCCCAGAGGTCAGTAGAGCCCTGATAGAGACCTTGCTTCAGACATGATGTCCAGCTGGCAGCCCTTCTGCTGGGGTTTCTAGTTCCCGAGCTTTCCTAGGAGCCTGAGTCAACTGGCTGCCCAATGGCACTCTCAGTGTAGTAGGGAACACTGGGCTTTGCAGGTTTGATGCCCACTGATTGTTACCCATATCCACCAGATCCCTCATCAACCAGTTTCCCACCTTCCAGAATACTTGGTAGGACCCTGTCCTCTGTTGTCTCCTGTTCACTCTTGTCTCTGTAGCCTTAACCTGCTTTATTGTTTTATGTCTTTTTAGATGGGTTTTGAGAAACAGTTAAAATTAATGTTTGTGTCCAGTTTGTCACATTTAACTGGGAATCTATATGCTTTCTAAACTCTTAAAGAACCTTTCCTCACTTTCTTTTGTAGCCCAGCATCATGAACCACAGGCTATTCCTGTGTGTGTTAAAAAAGACTCTAGGGGCCATCAAATCTGGTGAATTGTCATGTAAGGAGGATGGAGAAGGGGTCTTTTGCTCTTCTCTGAGAATGTGTTTGTGTTATTAATAGCAATAGCAGTCAGTGGGCACAAGAGGTGAGAATGCCTCAGCTCCAGAGCTGCCAGGAGCCCTGCAGACAGTCAAGGCCAGTGTGCCCTGCCTTCAGTGCTGCACTCAGTGCTACGGTTTAGATCTTCAATCTTCCCCAAAGACTCAGCGTTAATGTCTTGGCCCCCAGCAGGATGCCATGTGGTGGAAACTTTAAGAGGTGGGGCTCAGTGGGAGGTCTTCAAATCATTCCAGCATGACCTTAAAAGGGTAATGGGACTCCAGCCTCTTCATTTCTTCTTGCTTCTTGGTCATGAGGTGAGCAGGTTTGCTCCCCACTGTGTTTCCTCCATCAGTTAAGGGCCAACTGATCATGGACTGGAATCTTCCAAAACTGAACCAAAAGAACCTTTTCATATTTGTAAGCATATTATTTCAGGCATTGTGTTACAGTAAGAGAAAGCTGACTAACACTCTTGACTATTCCAACTATATCCACTTGCCTTTATAAACAAGAATGCTCAGGAGACATACTTTAAAATTTTAAATTCCATTTATTTTAAAATAAAACATTGTATTAATTCTATAAATGGCCTAACAGTTTTATTTGCCATAATTAGGAGTTGAATTTAAAATTCAAATAGGTGAAGCAAGGGTGAGTTTAAATTTTACTAGATACTGTTAAATGCCAAAGACTTGAGTCTAAGGTTTGCTTTATTAAAAAGGGAAATCAATAAGGGATTAGAAAGGTATTAAATTCATTAGCACCAAATTGGGGCATTCTTGTGATATAATGCAAAACAAGTACTGAAAGTTAGGTAGGAGAAGGATTACTTGTTACATGATTCAGTGTTACCAAATGTTCACAAATCCCAGATCAGTAGTGTCAGTCTGCTCCTTTGGGAAGCTCTGGCCTCATCCAAACCTATGTATATTCCTCAGATGGGGTCAGAGGATAAAGGGGAAATGCCCTTTACAGTGTCCCCAGCAGGTCCACTATAGTGCTGGTACCCACTTATAGGTCTTGAGTTCCAAGTCTCTGCCATAGTTCTCTAGTTTCCTGCAGAAGCTCAAATGTTAAGGAGTCAGTACAGGAAGAACCAGTGATGAAGTACTAAATCAGAACCCCTGAGGCTGTTCTCTTCCTCCTCTTCTGTTGAACAAGCAGCAACACATAAAGATTGTTACAGTTACAGGAATATATCATGGTTGCCTTCTCCACCACCCCTCATCATTTTTTAGTTAAGAATTATTTTTCTTTTGAAAATATGTTTAAGCTACTCTTTTATAACATTATCCACACTTTGCAGAAAGGAAGCTTATTAAAAGTTAAAAAGGAGCACAAAAAATAGCACCTATGTTGCAGGAGAACAAATACACACACACACACACACACACACACACACACACACACACATAGTGGAAAAACTGAGAATTCTGCCTTTGTTAATTAAATGACAGTATAACAGATTCCACTTTCATATACAGTTTTAACCATATAGAATAGTCATGGTCCTGAAAATATAAATCATGTTTTCACTTCGAGTTGAAAAAGAAAGGAAGACACGTATCAGACATAATTAATTCAACCCACCAAATCTATAACAGAAATTTTCACAAAGAAACAAATCCAAGGAATCCAAGTCATTTCCCCAAATTCCTGGGCTTTCATTTTCTCTAGTCTTTATTTCTAGATTCATTTCAAAGCCTTCTTGAATTCCTACAATTAGGGTAATTTTTGCCAATTAGGATGCCCCATAATAGGGGAAGCTGAGCAGCCTAACAATTATTGAACATCTTTTTTAGTGTAATAATGCAAGAAGGGTTTTTGTTTGTTTCTTAGTGAAATGAAGTTCACCTAAATCTATAACCCACTACATACTTTTTTCTGTCTTGTTTTATTTGTTATTCACATGAGTCCAAAAGTGCTGGGCATGTTAGTCATGCTATTAAATGTTTCCAGAGTCACTTTTCCATCTCAACACATGGAGTCCCCTCTGGGCAGGAAAGCAGGAATGTGCTGCTCTGTTCACAGAGGTAGCCCCTGACTAAACCAGGGTGGTTGCTTGATTTGAGAAAGACCTCTCAGTCAAAATCAGCACCCAGTGACCTGCTGGGAAGAGGTTTTTCACACTGGGCTGACCATCTTCTTCCATAAGCTTCACTCATAAAAATGAGCTGTAACAGACACCCAGAAGTAGAAACACTATGAGAGAGAAAAAATATCTGGACTAAGGAAAGGTGTGGAGAAATTGATGGGCTTGATTCTGAACAGCTCCCCACTTACAGGGCACTCTCTCATGTCCTTGTCATAACTCCATTTTTTTAGGGTGGCCAAGCTAATGGAAGTAGGTGTTAGTGGGCCCATTTTATAGATGAAGATGCAGAAGCTAAGAGGTAGTCTACAAAATAATCTCTCCTATAATTCAAATTCCCTGCTCAGTGGTCTATCCTTCCATGATACTTCCTGGATTCATTATCTGAGACTCTTAACCTGGGATTTCACCCAAGTCCACAGAAGAAGATAAAGGAGACCTCTGTCACTGCAGTCTACAAAATACATCTTCTGACCCTTTTCTTCTCTCTCTCTCTCTCTCTCTTGATACCTTCATTTTAGACTGGATACCATCTACTTTAATCAGCTTTTCATTGCAGTGAAAATGGACCTGACTAGAACAATTATAGGAGGAAAAGGTTTATATTAGTGCTCACTGTTTCAGAGGTCTTAGTCCATGGAAGGCTGGCTCCGTTCCTCAGGGCTCAAGGTATGGCTGTACAATATGGCTCCAGGGAACAGAGAGCTCAAGGGATCACATCAGGAAGCAGAGCAGAGAAAGAAACTCCATGCCAGATACAGAATACATACCCCAAAGGGACACCTCCAAAGACCCACCTCCTCCAGCTGCACCCTACCAGCCAACAGGTGCCAATTAATCCCTATGACAGGATGAACTCAATGATTGGATCAAAGCTCCTACAACCCAATCATTTCACCTCAGCCTTCACATGGTCACACATGAGGTTTTGGGGAACACCTCACATTCAAACCATAACACCATTATCTTTCACTTGAAACAGGTGGAGCTACCTGGACTCTGAGCTCTAACTTTTACTCCCATCTGATCCACTTTCCACACAGCAGTCAGAGTGCCTCAAGACGAAGAACTGAGTGACTCCTTAGACTCCCTGCAACTCCTTCTCTCCTAAACCCATGAGGCTTACAAGTATAGAAGGAAACACTTTCAAGTGTTAAGAATGGGAAAGGGGGAGGTATGCCCATAACAGAGATTTGATAAATTTCTAGAGGACTGTAATGTGGATGGAATTTTGTTAACTGTTAAACCAAGGGGGTGGAGACCAAGGTTGATAAAGCTGCAGGTGAGGCCGAGGATGCTCTTTACGTGGAGCCCCTGAGTTGATCTGGACAGGAAGCAACATGCCCATCTTCCTGCTGAGGACAGAAACCCAGAGAGGAGGCTGGTGCTCATGAGACTGCATAGAGTGCTCTCTAAGGTCAGATGTACAGCACAGTCCTTCATTTACGAACACACAAAAGTGACCATGGACTGTAATCCTAACCCTAACTCTGACCACCAGACAGCTGAGGTAATCCAGCAACAGGAAGAGTAACACCACAACCAACCACCCAAAAAGTAAAGAGGGAACCTTGGGAAGAAAAGAAAAACTTAAAAATGTTCTACTAATATCTTTACAGAAAGTTAAGAACATATTTCAGCATAAAGCAAAAACAGGGCACTATAAAAAAGAATTAGCCAAAAAAAAAAGAAAGAATTCATGGAAAGAAAACATATAATGTTTGCCTGAAAACTCATTGAAACAATTACTAGAAAACACTGAAGAGTTTCCCTAAATATGAAGAAAAAAAAAAGACAAAAAAATGTGAGAAAAAGAGAACCAGGAAAATATGAGACACAGGGTCAATGGGGCTGGAGCCTTGGCTCAGTGGTTACAGTGCTTGCCTGGCATGCCCAAGGATGTGGGTTCAAACCCCAGCACCATGTACACAACATACTCATCGAGCAATGAAAAACTAAAATATGAAAAACTAAATAAAAATTGATTCTCTCTCTCTCTCTCACTGTCCCTCTTTCTTAAAAAAAAAAAGAAAAGAAAAACCAAGATTCATTAAAAAAAACAGAATTGGAGGAAGAATAATTTTAAAAATAATATTAAAGTCTTTTCCAGTACTAAAGAGATACAAATCTTCAGAATGAAAGGCCTTCACTGGTCATCAGTAAGAAAGAATGGACAAGACCCATGCCTAGATTCATTCTTGCAGAATTTCAGATTAAGAATAAAAAGAGATAGGGGCTGGAGCAGTGGTTCAACGGTTAAGGTGCTTGACTGGCATGCATGAGTACACAAGTTCAAACCCCAGCACCACATATACAATGAAGTCTTGGAGCAACAAAAGCCATGTGAAAAACTAAATAAAAAAATTGTTTCTCTCTCTCTCTCTCTCTCACTGTCCCTCTCTCTTTAAAATTTTTTTTTTAAAAAAAATTTAAAAAAGAATAAAAAGAGATTCCAGGAAAAAGCACGTAATTTCAAATAAAAATGCAAACACACAATGCAGAGATATGTCACTAGATAGAGTGATATCCTAAAAGCTTTCAAACATAAATATGAATATATGCATTTGTATATCTGTATGTGTGTATGTGTATGTGTGTGTCTTTGTTACCCACAAAAGAGCAACAATCAGATTAACTTCATACTTAGAAACATTCAGTGCTAAGCACAATAGAATCATGTCTTCAAAGTTGTGGCTTTAGAACTTTACTTTTTACTCTTGTCAGATCCTCATAACAACTCTATGGGAAGGTGCCCAGGGTATAAAAAGCTAACTCCCAGAGCAAAAATGCCCATGTCTCTAATCCCAATGACTGTATAAAATCAGACCCAAGGCATCCTTTCTGCATGAGGCATATATCAATAACAGAAACAATTGAAAAATGGAGAAATTAGAAATTCAGCTCGATTACAAAATTGTTTTCAAATTTCTGTAAACTAGAAATAGAAAATGAATTAAAATTGATAAATAAGTGGGGATGAAGCCAGGCAAGATTAGGGCTGCAGAGTCTTTTACCAGTGTGAAATTTGCTTTATGCAAAAAAGAGGGTCCAAAGCCAAGTTCCTTTCTTGAAGCTCAAGATTGGTAAAGGCCATCCTATGCTTGAGAGGAGCCTGAAAAAAAAGATTGCTATTGACCACCTCCTGAAGCTTTTGTATTTAGCAAACTATAAATGTCTGAAGGAATAGTAGTGTAAATAATGTTCACAAACACAATCTGACCTAAGACCTTTCCTGGTTCCATGATTGGATCTACCATGATGTCAGTATCACCTTAGTAAAGGATCCCTAAAATGCGTAGTTAGACATGGGTCTAAACTGAGAACCTAGGGATCTAATAAAAAGCCACATGGCAAAGGCTAGAAAGCAAGGGATTTGCACACAGAGAGAAAAAGGAATACAAAATACATGAGTCAAAAATCCCCCATTCATATTGAGCCATAAAAACCAACAAAGAAGTCTAAGAAAGTCATCAGAATCAATAACTAATCAGCAAAATATGACTTCACTCTAGATAAAATTTGTCATGTGCAGAAATTTTAAAATAATGTTTATACTACTTGAAGACAAAGCAGAAATAGGAAAATATAAACTTGGAAATAAAACTATTAAAATTGAAAATGCTACAGATAAGACAAACTTTAGATTGAACATAATTTAATGAAGAATTAATAAAAGACACAAATGAAATGGTCTTTAAAAGATGAAAAAAACTTAATTTCACTATTTATCAGAGATTTGCAAAATAAAACAATGGGGTAGTATTACACATTAATTCACTAAGCAAAAATTTTAAAGTTTTGAAATAATGTGAGGGTGAGGATGAGAATATAAATGGGAAACGCCATACATTGCAGAAGACATAAATTGGTACCACCTCATTATTAAATATTTGGTGAGATCTAGTAAAGATGAACATGGTTATATTTATATACTAGCAATTCCACTGCTTAGTATCCCAGATGGAATGTCAAACATGTAAACAGGAGATATGTAAAAAATCCTGCAGCATTGCTCATGGAAACTAAAAGCTGAAAGCAATGTTAATGCACATCACCACAAGGAATAGATTGAGATATAACCAAACTGTTGAATAATTTATATTAGCAAAGAAATTTAACTAGATTCGTCCGTATATCAACATGAATAAATCTCAAAAATGTATTAAAATGTGAGTACAATACTATTTATAGATTTTGAAAAAATGTGCACAGCAATTATGTTGTTTAATACATGTATGTGTAGTAATACTATAACTAAATGTGTAATAACACTAAAATTATGGAAGGGAGTGAAAACATCAAATTCAGCATTGAGATTACCATGGGGAAGGAAGGGAATGAAGTAGTAGTATCTATAGTTTAAAAAGATATGATGAAAATTTTAAATATATATGAAATAATAAAATATCCTATCTAACATCCAGCCTCAATAACTATCATTTTGTCAATCTTACTTCATCTACTCAAACACCTACTTGTTTTTCTGGAATTTTAAAAGCTAGCATTGGTAACAAGGTAATTCTAAAAATATAATCAGTATGCCATTATTATATTCAGCAAGGTTATTAATAATTCCTGCAGAAAACTAAGAGACTCCTGCACTCTGTACAAAGACCTCTATATACTCAACCCTAGAACCTGTGTGTTACCTTACATTGTGCAAGGGTCTGGCAGGTATAATTAAGTGAAGATTCTTGAGATGGAGTCCAGCCTTAGTTATTCAGGTGGATCCAATGTAATCACAAGGGCATTTATAAGAGGCAGGGAAAAGCCAAAGTGCAGGTGACCTCCGGAAGGCAGGAAAATTGAAAAGCAGGAAAGAAAAAACAAAATTAAAAATCCCAAATTCTCTCCTAGAGTTCCATGAAGGAATTTTGAAAGTCATTTTAGATCTCTGACCTCCAAAATGGTAAGACAATAAGTTTGTATTATTTTAGGACCCTAAATTTTTGGTCATCTATTACAGCTGAAATAGGGAACTAATATAATTCCCTATTTTGTAACATAATTTCAATAATTTTTCCAATTGTTTCATTACAGTTTCTATGCCTAGTACTTTGAGAGAATGACTAAATTAGGTATGAAAGACCATGATTTTTTACTATATGACTTTGGAAAATCCATTTACCCTGAATGTTGTTTCTGCTTCTATTTTTTTAATCTATTTAATGGGGAGGTCTAAATTAGAATCCCTATTACAGGGACTAAGCTAACAAATGTGAACATTTTTTTAAAGGCTAAAGTACTAAGAGTACTTGCTGCATATGA